>JAKSZP010001565.1:0-127451 GCA_022478985.1 Massospora cicadina
CTAAGTAAACTAACTG
Organism: Massospora cicadina; assembly: GCA_022478985.1. Lineage (NCBI taxonomy): Eukaryota > Fungi > Entomophthoromycota > Entomophthoromycetes > Entomophthorales > Entomophthoraceae > Massospora > Massospora cicadina. The sequence continues at coordinate 17 of JAKSZP010001565.1, forward strand.
ACATTCTCATTGATAAATTAGATAATAATTCAGAATTCATAGGAAAACAGTTTCGTTGAGACCCTTTAAATTAGATAAATTAATTGTCAACGGCACACAAATAATAAATCGTAATGTTTGGAATCTAAAGGACCAAAATCTGGTAAAAATGCAACTAAAAAGTTTAATATTCCGCCAGTCTCTGTTACCTGAAAGTCTTCATAAGGCTGTTCTTGAATGGCTCATATAAACCCTGGCTCTAACGCAGACTGAGGTTTGGTGGGCAATCACGCTGTGCCTACCTTAGATCATATGTGCCTGCCGTCCAAATGGTCTTATGACTTTGCAGCGGCCAAAAGTCTTAGATGGAGAGAAGTAGCCGCACCCACAGGTTCTGGTTGCTCCAGTTTTTCTTGCCACAACATCTTAGTTACAATACACAAATGCACTCATGGCATTCCAAAATTTAGTTTTTTCTCCTTACGCCAAACATATATTTATATATCTAAATAATTAAATCTAAAACGTGACTCCCTAGAGGGGGCTCAGATATATGAAAGAGGGCTTTTATTTTAGGATAAATAACAAGAATTTCAAGTGATGAAAAGGAACACTGCTCCTCAACTGTTATCTGGCTGCCCAGCAAGAGCTACATGAATAAATAATTTATGATCAAAAGCCTGATGAATGCTAGTTCTCAGCAACCTTTTGCTGCTGAATCCTGAAGACTAAATTTACTAAAAAGCTGCTGGTGAATATATAAAATTTAATTTAATAAATATCCTAGTTAAGATTAAATCAACAATTAAGCCATGAAGAATAGGATTGCGCACTAGCATAGCAAATTTACTAAGTCCCAACCTTAGATAAAAAAATATGTAAAATTTCCAATTTTTACAACTCCTGCCAAACCTCACTCAGCTTGGTGGAACGCGTTAACCATGTCAATTTTAAAAAAGACCTTAGACTTTAAATAACATTATAAATAACAGCCTCCAAAGAGAGGGGATATGGATCTAGGACAGTGAAACTATTAATGTGTCCATAGTCCACATAGGGTCGAAGTGTACCATCCAGTTATGGGTGAAAATCACTAGTATTAGTACAGGGAAGGGTTTCTTATTCATTCACAGATTAGCACCAGATAGTCAAGCCAAACCTTGAGAGATTGATCTTACCTGAGCCAGGTATAGTTTACGATGGGCAGTTTATTGAAATGGCTCCAATGTCAACTAAAAGTTTTGGTTGAAAAAGGATGCTTAGGAAATTCAATTAAAAATTTCAACTTTGAACAAAGCTTTATAAAATAACAAGGTCTGCGGCACAGTTGAAGGTTAGATACAGCATCTGTTATAAAGCACTCTGCTGCTGCTGTCATAGCATTTCTTGTGATTACTTTTGCTTTATGAGAATTTCTAAGAGTAGGTATTTGTGGTGAACTCCTTCATTTTTTTATCTAAGTCAATATTACAGATAGATGGCGCCACCTGTCATGATGACGGCAGATAAAGTTTAAACAAGCTTGCTAGTCTGGATGCCTGATCACACAGAAGGCAAGACCAAATGATAGAGGTACTGCTACCTGAGCGACTTTAAGTTTTGTAGTGAGGAAATTCACCAGCAAACACCAAATGGTCATAATTGTAAAAAGCAACCCAAAAACCAACTAGGCGGACATAGCCCCAGGGCCTGTGGGTTTTTGTTTCTGGGAAAAGTGAGATCATAATGGGGGTTTGTTTTTCGTCATAAGGAAAAGTTGGATTTTGGGTACAGAATTTTATTTAATTGAAAATTGTAAAATCAACTGTAAATTTTCTCGATGTTACAACTGCTTAAATAAACAAATGATTTAGGGAATAGCTTATACAAACTCATGATTGGTGCCCTTGAGATTTGACCTAACCCAGCAAACTTTGATCAAGTGGGTAAAAACAATTTAATTTGAACTGAATTTGAAGTATTTGGTGGTAACCTGAGTCGCTGTCAGTATGACCTTTGATTCCTGGATTGCCCAAATTTCTTTGGTTTTGATGACTAGAGCAACGGCATCTCGCCTGACAGGCAGTGGGAACCTCCCAGGGCCACCCCACATATAGGCGGTCCCATGAGGTCAGAAGCAGGTTTGGGACGCCCAAACTTCCCATACCCAGTCACTCCAGGGTCTGTTGGTCTAAACTAGAACTATTAGAGTGGGTTGTGTACTGCCAGGGAAGGTTTTGAACTTGCATCAGCATTTCCCAATGTCCTGATTCCATTGTTGAGTTTTGGCAATAATCCAACATTAGATGCTTTAATAATTGAAGGTACATGCCCATCAGGCCTTGTTTTCGATGATTTAGAGCTCTTTGATATTGATGATAAAAGCTCGTTGCCCTTGACTTGTTTGTACCTTTCGTCCCAAATGAATGCTGGCTTCCCAAAAACTTGGAAGAAATCACCTTGATTCGTTGTAATAATTCATATGAAGTCAATACTTGGAACGGGTGTCAGAATCCTCAAAGGGAGAGCTGTTACCCAACGCTAAGCCACCACATGGGCGATGTTTCCCTGTGGACAAAAGGGATAGCTGCCCTTCTTGGACCTTTTTTGATGGGAAGGGAAAACCCCAATTAAAACAAAGAGGGCGCTCCCAAAAACTTACACCAACAAACCTCTCTCATGATCATTGGAAACAGCAACTTGGGATAGCAGAGAAGTTGGCTACAAATCTTTATGCATGTGCCTGAACTTAAGAGGCTTAGAAAGTGCAATGCGACTATAATGATTCAGGAGGCACCTATAACAGGGCCCCTTGTGCTAACTGAAAGAGTAAATACTGCACTACATTCAGGTCAATGTAATTCTAAGTTGAACCAGTATCCACCAAGGCATTTAATGTTACTTCTCACTGCTCCACTGTAATCTGCATAGGGAATATGAAGTAAGTACTGTCAAAACTAATTAATTTAGTGAGGGAACACATGTGTTTGTCTGGTTTTTTAACCACAGGGGGCTTCTGGCTCCGCTAGGCTTTAGGCAAAAGCTGAGTGGACACAACTACCACTTGTGCACAAGATAAATAATCCTCCTCTGAATCTGATGGATCATATGAGGAATGCACCTCTGACAGATAAATAAAAATTTGTATCTATGGCGCTCAGCTTCAATCTGGGCCAGCAGGGAGATATGAGTAGGAGTTAAGTGGATCTTTTGGATTGCCACCTCTCCCAAATGTTTTTTTGTGACATTTTCGTCCTCATACCCCTCTTCTGTATAATGATCTTCCACTTATTCTGCATCATATTCTGCTTCTTCCTCTCCTCTACCTCCTCTTCTACCACTGGTTTGAAAACCCAAAGGATAATAATTGGAGATAAGGAAACCCCTTGCTGTACACTTGTAAGGCTTAACTGGCTTAAAGTATTTAAAGCAATAGAAAAGCAAAAGTTACCCTCTGAACAGTGTTCCTGGTGCAGAATCTTATTTGTGAGCATTAAAATAGAACTATCATGAAGGAAGAGGAGCTGGCTGGCAGCTTGTAAAAAGTTTTCTCATGACACAATCAACATGGAGGTTTGAAGTGATCTAACTAGACTTAATGGGTCAACCTTCTGTCCCAAAACCATAAAAACTTAGAAACATAGTGTAACCAGTGTTTTAAAAAGTTAAATTTTTTATTAAGATGAATGCATGTCAAAGGATTATATCCTGCAAATGTGGGTGCTTCAGAGGCCACAATATCAGGCACAGACTATCGAGCTGTGGCTCATCAGAGTTAACTGAGTGGGATATGAATGTTACTTTTCATTCTAAAGTTGCTGTTTCCAATAGCTAGCGTTGAGTCAGAAGCCAAGATCTTCTTTACATTGAGCCTATAAGTATGACCCATGGGTGGCTTTGACTTTAGAAAGCAGGAGTTTCAAGTTATATGATAAATTTAATAAAATGAATAGAAAAATAAAGAAATGTGTGTAAAATTAGTTTTTTTTGGAAATAGGAGAAAAACAATACCCCAACGCCCTACCAGCATATAACAGGTTTCAGAACGTGCTATGGGGATTACTAATCTGAATTATGGTAATAGCGCGTGATTGCCAATTTTTAATACTGTAATTAATGGTTTCAAACACTGATTCAACCTCAATTGTATCAGCACGCATTACTGAACTATTCTCAAGTCATTTTTAGCGAAGTCCAAATGTCTATATTCACTTTTACAATTTTGAAATTAGGTGTTAAGTTTGTTCTTCATTCTTGGCTTTTCCAGTTGACTTCTTACTAGAATTTACCTTATTATATGTATTCTCCCTTGCAGGTTTACTGAATTAAACCGTCTGTTGGGAAAAAAGGGCCCTAGGTTGTTGGGCTTTTGAGATTTTTCAAATCTATACAGAGTTTTCTGATTTTTTCCAAAATTACTCTGCAGATTTGATGACTAAGGCGTGATTGAAGATGGTTGAGAAGAGAAACATGGTAGGCTAAGCGGAGCTGCAGCTACCCATCTCTCTTCCAGGGTATGGCCCAAGGTCAGAGATCTGGGTAATTGGCAGGGCCTTGGATCAAACACTTTCTATTCCTGAAAGGATACTTGACCTGAACCAGCTTGATAGCTGGAGCCATGGGCCTTACAAAATTAATATTTCTACAATTCTGATCCAAATATAAAGGTTTCTAGGATAATATAAGTAACTTGGGTTTGGTTTTTAATTTCAAATATCAATACTAAACTGTTCATGCCATGTCTTGTGGGTGATTTATGGTGTAAATAGTGGGGACTAGGGGGAAGTAAGAAAAGCTAAAAAGAGCCAAGTTGGCCGCCCCCTTGATCTCAGGTATACCATGAATCAACGCTTGGTTAAGGCCAAGCATGCCAAGGTTAATCCTCATAAATTGCGTGAGAGGTTGAGGATGTTATGTCAATAGGCGCTGAAGTTTGACTAATGTAGTTTTTAAACAAAGATAGTTTGTTATGTGAAATCCTTTAAATAAGTTTGATAGTTTAAATGATTTAATATTTATAAGAATTGTCCCATTCAGCCCTGAAGGATAATAGTTCTTTGAATTTTGGTCTTTTGTTATTGGCCAAAAATAGTTCAAAGCCCAGAAAATTAATTAAGGCTTTTCTCCGCGATTTTCTTCAAAGTATTGTTTGTCCTACCAATATTTCTGTTGGCCATCTCTTCTTTTTTGAATAAACTACTTATTTACTTACTAAATGATATTTTTTGTTAGCCTTGCCATAAACTCCTACTGGAGGCATACTGCTTTAAATATAAGTTATGAAGAGGTTGACCTCTTTCAAAATGAAGTTTTTAGCAATATTAACAGTTGTTCCATGGAGAATTAGAGACACTTTCCTCACATTAGACAACGAACTATACTCTTATACTTGTAGGATATCCATGTGTGGGACTGTCTCATAGCGGTAATAGAGTGTGTTGGTTTCTTGCCTTGGTAACTATGCTACTCACAACGGCATCTTCATTGTTTTGGCTTTGGCCCAACTCAGCGTTTCTTTTTATATTGCAGCAGCAGTTCTTCTAACCTTCCTGAATGTACTTGGTGGTTTTGGATCATTTGAGGTCCTTCTGCATTGGCCGCTTTTCTCTTCTGAATAATCAATCAATTTTTAATATAAGCAGCCCTTACTTGCCCTCTCTTGGAGTTAAATTGCTACGTCATTTTTCGCTAGTGCCTTTGACTGTGTATCTATAGTTTTTGGAAATTGATCTAAATTTTGGAAGGTGATAGAAGGTTTGGAACGCCTTCTGGAAGCTGTCAATCACATTATCTTACTTCAAAATTTCCATGGGATCTTTGCGCCCAGTCATAAAAAAGCTTCAGGGTGTTCTTTTTATATAAATATTTTTAACAGGTCCAGGCCCTACTTTGGCTTTATATCATCAGTTGATTATTTTCCTAAAGAAGCATAAACAGCCAGTCAGTGGACACTTGGGTATGACTGGCTACACTTGCCGCCTCTGATCCTATGATTGGTGCTCTTCTTTGTAAATTCCACGCCCCAATTAAAGGGGGTCCAGTAATTTGGTCGCTAATGTTTCACCAGCAGGGACCCCTATAGTAGTGCTTTTGGAAACTATTATTATTTTCTGAAAATGGAGGATTGTTTAAGGTCCTTATCATTTCTTGAGAAACTTAGGGCTAACAGGTGTCTCTCCTAAGCTTGTTGATTTATTTCTGCAGAATTTTGCCGCAGTTGCTTCGCCTTGGAACACATTTTAATTAAAAACTTAAAGAACTCAATTTTCTCTTTAAAAATGAAGGTGTCTTTTAATGCCACGCCTTTGATCTCAGGGTGAATTGGCAGTCATCAGGGGTCTAGCCCAAAGTTTTTTACTATCAATTCATCTGATAATCTTAACATTCCAGAATACCTTTCAATTGAATGATACAAACCTTCTGTGGAAAAGAATCTCGCAATAGTGGTGATATATAGCAATAATCAACCAGTTAATGAATTAAAAATGGTGTCATTTTTAGCACAAGGTGGTCCTAACCTAAAGGGGGATACGATGAAAGTATGGTGTCTTTACAACCCAAAAAAGCCGTTTTTAACGTAAATTTCTTATATACAAATGAGCATTTTATATTACTTAGAAGCTAGTTGTTAACTTTTTTCTAAATGTTATTTAATCCTGAGAATCCTTGGCAGACATCCAGTATGATTTGGTAAACTCAGGAGGTGTAAAAATTTTAAGCAGAATAAAATGTCAATAGGTATGTTAATGCAGAAAATGCTGCTGGGTATGTTCCATCATTCATTTTAGTGGCAACTATCTTACTCCTTTTTTGATTTAAGGACAAATACGGGTGCATTCTTATGCCTGAGGCTGATCCATATATGAATTTCTTGCATTGTATGAAATAAATAAAGAATATGTTGGGTATTTTTTTTGCTTTCAGCTAATATTTCTTCTCCGTCAGGGTTTTTTAAGACAAAAAATAGTGGATACCAGTGCCTCTGGAAAAAGAAATTTTGATCAATACATAGCTGAATTCCTTAAGTCACTCTACTTTTTTGGTGGTATGATCTGGGCAGGTTCCTACCAAGGTATTTCCACACTAATAATCAGGGTCTATTTGATTATCAAGTTAGTAAATACCACTTGGCTGTCCAATGCTTGACAGTCAAAAGCCTGCTGTACTAATCCTCTTGGGAGTGGGCCAGTAAAAAATTGATATCAAAACCAAACTGAAGCCCAATACCCTGACTTTATTACTGGAGATTGGAAAATGACTTTTATTTCCTTTGTCATAGATAGACATGCTGGTAAATTTTCCCTAATGGCATAGGTACAAAAATTTAGTCTTACACCTTTGCTGTAGCTTACTTCATAAGTAACCTTTATTTCCTGTTTAGATGGCTAGAGTCTTCATTTGATGCGGCTTTCAGAAATGTCTAGATAAAACATTCAGAATTTGATTATGATTGCAAAATAACTGTTGACCTGTTCTCATTTTCTTCAATATAGACTTTGACTTTGTGGGAAAAGGCAACCTTAGATGGTTGGGTTACAGGGAAACTACCAAAATGAGACATCTTCCAGTGCACCTTTCCAGTATGAAACCACTTCTCTATGTGTAAAAAGCAGATGGTCTCTATGCTTTAGTGTATATTATGGTAACTTGAATAATGGCATCATATACAATCTGAATCACATTCCTAAGGAGTCACAAATTTCCTGACATGAGGATAAAGCCAAATTATTCTCCAAGCTGGATTTTTATACCGCCTTTTACCAGTTCTGCATCAAAAAATGGTGGAAATGGCTACCTTTATTCCGTACCATGAATGGGTTTTACAATTCTGAGTAATGCATTTTGGTCTTGATAATGCGCCAGAAAATTTTCATTACCATATTGATGCCGCGTTGGGAAAGTTTTTAGGCGTATGTGCTGTAAACTATATGGATGACATCCTGGTTATCTCACCTGATCAAGCACCCCATGGAGTCATCTGCGACAAGTGGCAGAGCATTTGATAGCAGCGAACTCTACGCTAAAGATCAGCAAGTGTGAATTTCTAAGTCCTAGTTCTCTTTCTTAAGCAACATTGTGTTTGAAAAAGGCTATATGTTCACTCTGACAAGGAGAAGGCTATTTGTGATTGGTTTATGCAACCCTCAGTTAAGAAATTAAGAATATTTTTGGGGAGATGTAGGATCCTTAAATAGTTCACTCTAAACTTTAAGAGGTTTCCTCTCCCTTGTTTAAGGCCAGAGGAGTCAAAACTCTTCAGTGGTCATCTACATTGGATGGTGCTTTCAGGCTGTTAAGTACCATTGCTTTCTAAGTCATTACTTCACCACGTGGATCCATATATAAGGATTCATTATTAACTAGCGATGCTTTTTTTAGTACTAGATGGTCCCAACCCAAGGGGGGGATTCATCGATGTGTAACTAGTGATGCTTCAAACTTTGATATTTCTGTTTCTCTGTTGCAGGTGTGCACAGATTGGGTGAGCATACAGAAATATTTTTCTACTACAAGATGTCTTTACCTGAAAAATTAATATTTTATATGAAAAAAACTTTTGGCTTTAATGGAAGCGTTGAATTATTGGCGTCGCAATTTTCATGGTTCCTCCCAAAGTTTTGTGAACATACTGATCACCAGGCTTTACTGTAATACTGAGCCACTCATGTCCTGACACCATGGCAAACTCGCTGGTATGAGACCTTTACTCAGTTTGTGTTCTCTTATGAGTTCACAAAAAGAAAAGGAAAACGTATTAGCTGATGCTTTAAGCTAGAACTCAGCCTTATCTCCTTACCCCAAGGAAGTTGAGCTGCATAATACCCACCTGTTGATATCCCCTGGTAAGATTATAACTAAGCAACCCTCAACTAGTACTTGCACTCCTGTTCTGGCTTTTCTGGAGAATTTAGAGAATTATGGTATGTTCAAAAAGGTCGCCCAATCACAATTTTCATCCTCTGGATATACCCAAGTTTATGTAAAATGAAAATTGAATTAGTTCAGTAATTAAGATGTACCATATAAAGGACAATACCATATGGTTTTAAGGTCGCTTATGGGTTCCCGCTATACCTCTTCGCCTGGAATAAAGAATTACCATGATGGGATAACTGAGGGGTAAGCTCAGAAAGAGAACCCTGGAGCTTATCTCAGCACATATAACTGGAAGAAATTTTGTCAAAGGTTGCTTGAAATAACAAGGAGTGCCTTAATGTAACAGGGTGTAACTTTCATCAGCCTCTTGCTGGCTTGTTGTTAATTATTTACTCATACTATGTTCCTTCCAATATGTTCAAAACTAGTACTTTATTTAATTAGGCCTGGATGCCAATTTTAAAACTAATTTCTGTTTCTTTTAGGCTAATAAGGAAGCTCAGACCTAGCTGATCAATAATAGCTAACTTAATCAAGTTTAGTATTTTTAATAAAGAAGATCCAAATTAGCAATTATGTTAACCGGTGTTTGGATAACTATGGCTAATTTGATGAACAGACTTCCAAAACTTACCAGCCAAGTTTCCAATAGTTTTAGTTTACTATAATTTGTGGGTCAAATGGCTGCAACTGTGAGATTGTGTTGATGGAAGTTCTGACCCATTAGCGTGTCAAATGATTCAGGTCAATGATTAAGAAAATTATACTGCAGCAAATGATGCCAATGATATCTAATAGGTGAGAATCATAGTGTTAAGTGTCACCTATATATGTAAATAATAATCACTAATTAAACACTTTTTACTGCCATAGAATCTTTGTAAATTGTTTATTTTATTATATAAGTTTTAGTTGAACCATTCCAGCTCAGATTGTGCTTCCTGCCATCAAATAAGGAGCATTTTTATTAGTAAATATATTCTACTGAACTTGTGTAGTTGCCACAATTTAACAATTGTTGGTACCAATCTAAACGGCAGAGGAGTGTCATGGAGCGTGCTGATAACATTAATAAGACATCCTGGAACTCCAAATGGGTGAACACCCAGAATCACAGCCAGAATATCTTAGGTACAGCCATCCAAAAGATAGATGAAAAATGAGAAGGCCAACCATGAGGACTAACTAGGGAAATTCAGAATTGGAGAACATCTCCATTAAGATATTCAATGGAACTCTAAACTTCACAAAACCAACTTTTTGTATTGTTTTAAGAATTTTATTAAAATTAAAATGGTGTTGGGGAAAGAAGTTGGGTTGACAGAGGAACCTGTTGGGGACCACTGCCTAAATGATTGCACCATGGGTAACTGAGACTAAGCGCACTGCCACCAAGAAATTTTTATAAGTCAATTTTGGCAGATTGTAAACCCAAAGTGTTTTCCAATACTGACTAAGTCTGACCTGATCAGCTGGATTCACAACAGAATCCTTTGTAGAAATATTCATTTTGCCTCACTGCACTTGGTACAATGATAATAACGTCTCCATTGGCAGGAAGGTTCAACCCTTGGCTTGGCCACATATGGCCAGCTCCAGTGGGTGGAGAAAGTATTGGCTACGCTCATACCAGTCAGGGATGGGCCTGTTTTGCATATTTTTGAGGGAAACCCGGAAGATGGGTGACTTATCACCCAAAACTAACTTAGGGCCCTTACTTTTAGTTGAATGGAACTCGGCCTCCTCAGTGGAATGTGACTTGACTTTTACATCAGAACTTGAACCCACAGATACCTACTCATGGAGACATGCGCCAACCACCTTCAATTGGTTGTAGCTTCTGCCTTCCGCCACCTCCCAGCATGTCTCTCAAATTTTAATCACCAACTCTTTGGTGGTAAACATGGGCGGAAGAGGTACAATCCACAGGGGGTACGCCGTTACACACCTATTATCAACCACATGGGCTAAATCACCTAATATGACGAGAGGAACAGCTGCTGACTTTCTCCCTTTCTTAATTTATAACTGGAATTTACCCCAGTCCAGCTGCAGATTGTTCCTAAAGGCTTACAAAAGGCCTTGAACTTCCCTTTTACTTTTTAATTGTGGAATTTCCCCTCTCTGAAGGATACGATGTCACCATGGTAGTGGTGAGCTAATTACCAAGCTCGCCCATTTCATTCCATGTAACACCCAATAACAGCGGCTCATATGGTCACTTTATTCGTTTCTCACGTTTTCTCTACCCATGGCGTGCCTCAGGAGATCATTAGTTACTGCAGGCCATAGTTCACATTTATATTCTGGGAGGAGTTGTGTAAGATCCTCCAGATTTTCCAATGCCATTCTATCGCCTTCGCCCTCAATCTGATGGGCAGACAAAATGAGTAATCAATGTTTGCAACAATACCTATGGTGCTACACGGCCACTGGTTACTCAGACTGGGCCTCACGTCTCCCCTTAGTACAGTCTAGCAAAAACAGCGCCTTTCATTTTTCTATTGGCTGTTCTCCTTTATTCACCAACAATAGTTATAACCCATCATTTAACATGAATCTTAATTGTGGGTACAAGGTGTAAGCAGTGGTGGACTTTGCCAAGTTCATAAAAAAATTATAAAGGAGGTAAACTCAAATTTGGACGCTGCCATGATGACTCAAGGTGATAATGTTGATGGGAAGAGAAGGGTAGGCACAGAATATAAGGTAGGGGATCTTGTGATGATAAAAACCAGGAACATTTACATCAAGCAGCCGTGAAAGAAACTGGGACCAAAGAGGATATGACCCTACCATATTGTCAGAAAGGTGGGCCATGCCTCTTACCAGTTGGATCTTCAAGATAAGCTCTAGTTTTTTAACGTTCCATGAAAGCATGTTAACAAGGTTTTGGGTTATTATGATACACTAGAGTCACACCTTGTGGGTGGGGCACCAGAGTGAGAGGTGGAGGGGATTGTGACCTTTTATCATTTAAAAAAAGGTTGGAATACCTTGTATCTTGGAAGAAAACTTGATGCCATAGAGAAAAGCTGTGTTCCAGCTCATTATTGCGCTCATGCTCATGACTTGATTACCTCTTTCTATAAGCACTTTCCTGATACCTCTGGTCCCAATTTCACTTCTATAGTTGCAGTAATTAGGTAACCATGTCCCATAAGAAATTCTGATTTAATGACGCCCCTGGAGGAGTAATGGCGCCATAGAAATCATAGGTTATAATATCATGCCTCATGACATTATTTCTAGATTAATTGTGGCGATCAGGAGGAAGTAAGAAGTACAAAAGGGGTCAAGCTGGCCGCCCTCCCTGATCTCAGATATACCGGATTAACGCTTGGTTAAAGCCAATAAAGCCCAGGTTAACTCTCAGAAATCAAGAGATGAGGTTTGAGGTATTTAAGATATAAGTTTTAAGTTCACTACTTTTACTTTAAAGAAGTATGTTTATTAAGTTTGATCCCTCAACAAGAATTTTATTCATTATCAAACTTTGATATTATAAAAAAGGTACATTCAGCTTGTATCAAAGTTTTGAGTTCATGCATACTCAAGCTATAGGACAACCATAGATGATAGTCTCATGTTATTGACTAGTTTTAATTCAAAGCCCCAGCAAATTAGTCGATACCTATTCCCTAATTTTTCTTATAGTAGTGTCTGTCCACAAATCTCCATGTTGCTCATTTCTTATATTTTTAAACTATTATTTTTGCTTACCAAATGAGATCTTTTGTAAGTCTCTCCAATTACCTCCTTATGGAGTAATACCGTTTTATAAAATATAAGTTATGAATAGGTTGGCCTCCTTCAAAGTGGGGGTTTTTAACATTTTTTCTAGTTGTTCATTGGAGAGTTAGAGAAAATTTTCTTTCAATCCAAGTGATATTGAAATTTTATTTATAAAAGAGAAAAACGGATATAAATCATTAATTACCTGATTCATTGATTGGTAAATGAAGCAGCTAAAGCAACTGAATTATCCCTTTATGCATATCTAAGGTCATTTCACTAGAGGATCAGTTGAAATCCTTAATCTGAATATATATATTTTACATATGTAATTGAATAGTATATTGTGATTTTAATAACACTTATTAAGAAGTAACTCATGTTTATAATGTATTACAACACAGCTTTTTATAATGGTAACCCAAAAAAACTGAAATAGTAAATATTTACTATAAGATAAAGTGGTGCTATTAAAACATTACTTGCTAAGATATAGTAACTTAATCACTTAAAATGTATCCCTCTTAACATATATACTTAGGTCACCTTAATCCACATCCATGATATTGCATTATCCCATCTATTGCATTTTATACAATTTCTAATAGATCACAGAAAGGGTCTAAATGATCTTCACATAAAGTCCCCCTCTGCTAAGTCATTTTAGGTGGGAGCCTAACCCAATATTTTAGAGCCTTAAACTTATTAGAACTTGCTTTTTATGAATTTTTATCTTACTGGCAAGAAGGGCCACATGGCCCTTGTCTTTTAACAATTAATAGAGGTTTCCTTTCTTAGTTTGTGATCATATGGAGAAAATAGCCCTCTATTAATCACTATATGATACTTAAAATCATTTTTAAGTCATTACTATCTTGTGAATATTAACAAGCTAAATGAATAGATCAATAATTTTAGTTTTAAGGGTTAATCTCTGCAATATAAGTAAATATGATAAGGTTGGTAAATGTAAGATTGAATTTAAGACCCTTGGTAATTATAATACCTTATAAAGATATTTAACTTATGCAATGCACTCAGATCGTCCAAACGCATATTGACACGGTGCTTTTAAACTATCTAGTGACTTCTGTGTTGCCTATCTGTATGTCTTGATGACAAGTATGTAATTAAGAAGTGTCATTTTCAGAAAGCGGGCTATAATTCTTATAAAGAAAGACAACCCAGATAATTACTGTCACAATTCCGCCAGTTGCGCTCACAGGTGCTAACTCTATAGAGAATGACATAGTGGCTGAATGCAGGAGGCTATGGTCAGCTGAGAGGACAGGGGCTTCTTTAGACAAAGAGATGGATGAGACTTTGTTTATTAGAATAAAGTTTAACTAGATAAAAAATAATTAATATCATGTATCCTGATGAAAAAGTAAATTATTAAAATTAAGAAAGTACTATTTGTAAAACTGTTAAAAGTATAAAGGGAATCATGATTTAGTAAGATTAGCGAAGTGTGATTCATCAGTCATTTTCGATTCCATGTGGCCTGTCCTTCATCGCATCCCACCTGAAAGGTCAGCTGATCTTAAACTCTTGATAAGATTTTCATGGTATAGGTTGAATTAATAGTAACCTTAAGTAGGAGCTCGTCCAATGGTCCAGGTTTAGAGGTCCGACTTGCTAGCTACCAGAATGAACAGCTGATGAAGATATTGGGGGCTTTAGAGCACAGTTGATGGAATAATGTGAATGTGGCCCTGGTATTAGGTAAAATATTCGTGTAGATAATTAAAACTCTTATTGTCAAAATTCAAAGTAATTTAGGTAATACTCCAAATTCGAAAACTAAATGGATGATGTAAGCTCAAACCTTAATTCTGGACTTATGGGACCATTTGAGAGACTTGAGGTCGAGTCCCACACCATAGAATATGTTGACCTTTTCCCCTAGGTCAAGGCTTACACCTTGCATAGGGAAAATCCCAATAGAGCCTTTCTCAAGCCTTGTCAAAGGGGTGTAAGACTTGGTCCAGGTGTAAATTTTGATCTAATAAATTATTGAGGTACTTATGGTGTACTCTAACTGTAAATTGGCTGGTTAATTAAATAAGGTTCTTTTAACTTGTGCATCTTTGATCAGGCCTCAAAAATGTTTACTTTATGGTCAATCAAAGTTTGAGCCAGCTCAGTTTGGGTCAAGAGGCACACTGAGTTTTCTTTTGAGGAGAGCTGGAACCATGTGATCGCCATCTGAAAAGTTCAACAGCAGCAGGTTTGATTAAAGTAGTTTAGCGGCATCATGAGGGTAAACCATCAAGTTAGAGCTAATGAGATGATCCTGGCACCAGACATGTGATGGCCCTGACTTGCGCTTGATGACAACCAAGTTGAAAACGTTAGATGGCCATCTGTTCCACTGGCAAACAGGTAAGAGAATCTGGTATGGTGGCATGGCGCTGAGTCATGGTATGGTTGCATGCGCTCATTCAGCTGGTGGCAGGCGTTGCGGATGACCATGGCGTTTAGGTCACTAATGGCAGATGTGGCAGTGGGGATGTGACAGTGGCATATGCAGTTGTGGCAGATGCAGCAGTTGTGGATTCTGAGGTGGCAGATGAAGCAGTGGCAGATATGGCATTGGCGGACATAGTAGTGGCAAGCATGTGGGCAAACATTTTGGTCACCATCATTCCTTCTGGGTGCCAAACCCTAAGAAGACGGATGGGACCTCATGCTTAGTAAAGTTGTTGGTATGGTGGTTTATCTTGTGCATTATGTGGGGCACAGCTCATCCAAGCCATTAACCTTGTTTCCAACCTTTGTGACAAATCTCAGTTTGGATGAATGTGCAGTGGGCGGTGTTTTGATGGTTGGGAAAACAGTTTACCTTCTGAGGTAAGTTGTCAATTTTCAATAATAATTAATTCCTTGGTCTTTGATTTCAGGCCACTTGAGTGAATTTTGGTCTTGAGTCTGTCAGGACTTGTGTTTTTCCATGCTAAAATCTGAACCAGTTATTTTAAATGCTTCGTTTTGGTAATATCTTAAATCTTTTTTAGATGAGAGATGCTGAATTCAAAGGGCAAAAGTTTTGACAGTGAGGAATCATTGGGTATGTTGCTTCTCAAGCTAAGGTAAGTCCCAGGTATTTTCCCGGCGCTTTTGGCATCTTGAGGCGCTGGAGGTATTTGTTGCATCTATGGAATTCTCAAGGTTTAACAAAATGATGAGTTCAGAAACTAGCTCTTGAATTGTCCCAAATTGATTGTTTCAATAGCTCTGGAGGTATTTGGAGATTCCATGGGATTCTCAAGACTTGATGCCATCGTCAAGATTGGAAAATAGCTTTCAACTTTTCCCCAATTGATCACTATGGTCATTTTTCTGATGCTCATTGGCCAAGTTGAATTGCTATTTGATACTTTTGGTTCCAATCAGGCAATGAACTTCGTTTTCACTTTCTGTTATGGAGCGCCAGGTTGGAAAATGACATAAAGATTTGGAATTTGCTTTTGATTACCTAAATAAAATATTATTGTTTATATTAAATCATTAATTTTATATTAAAATTTGAGCACTCTGATTATTTTGATCTTCTTCTTTGTGAGGTAGATCAGTTGAATCTTGGACAGTTTCTTTTTGGTTTTGTACAAACTAAAAATAGCTTTTTCATCACTTTTTCATCAAAGTATACAGGTTTTAGCGTCTAAATAGTCATTCCGCTCTGTGATATTTTCAAAAGTTTCTATCCTATCATCCCACATTTTATTAAAGCATGATGCTTGATCCCAAAAGAAAATATCGCCTTCATTAATCTTTTTTACTTTATGATGCTGGAATTTTGGCTCATTAACATCTTTTTTAATTTCTTTAGGCGCTTTCAAAAGTCAAGCATAGGCTTCAGCGACTAGGAGTTCTGAAGTGCCTGAAGTCTTCTGGGTCATGCTGAAAGGATTTCTTTGGAAAGTTGTTCCCTATAGTTACTGTGTCCTGGCCAATTCAAAGGAGACAGGTTAGAAGATCAGGATCTGGAGTTCTCATGGCAGATTCATCCTTTTCGTCCAAAGTTGAGGGTATCTCCTTAGGGTGCACCTTGGAAGCGCACCAGAAGTGAGAACCAGATGTTGCAACTCCACCAGTTGCTCTTGCAGGTGCTAACACTGGGGAGCATGACAAAGTGGCTGACTGCAGGAGGCTATGGTCAGCTGAGAGGACAGGGGCTTCTTTAGACGCAGAGATTGATGAGACTTTGTTCAATAAAATAAAGTATAGCTAAATAATAGTAATAAAATATACAGCTGTAAAGGTATTTTATTAAAAAAGACTTTACTATTTTATAGCTATGTTAAAATTATAAAGAAAAATGATTCATTTAAATTAAGAAGAGTGATTCATCAGTCATTTTTGATTCCTATGTTCCAGTCCTTCATCGCGTCCCACCTGGAAGGTCAGAAGATCTTCTTGATCTCCTGGTGAGAGTTTCATGGAATAGGTTAAATTAGTAGTACCTTAAGTAGGAGCTCTTCCAATGGTTCAGGTTTAGAGGTCCAGCTTACTAGCTTCCATAATGAACAGCTGATGAAGATATCGGGGGCTTTGGGCAACAGGTGATGAAGTCATGTGAATGTGGCCCTGGAATTAGGTAAAATATCCGTGTTTATAATTAAATTACATATTATAAAATTCAGAGTAATTTAGGTAATACTCCAAATTCGAAAACTAAATGGATGATGTAAGCTCAAACCTTAGTTCTAGACTTATGGGACAATTTAAGAGGCTTGAGGTCGAGTCCCACACCATAGAATACACAGTGCATTCAAAAAGTTATGGGACTAACATTTTAAAGACACAAATTTTCAAATAAATAAACTTTCTTTTATCATAATTTAACATACAACCTTTCCCTCTCTATACATATTTATATTGCTAAAACAATTGTTAAAAGGTATGCACGTAGTTCCTATTTTGTATAACCATGTTTAAACCAGCTGTCACACCCTTCTGAATTGTCTCTACTTTATCAAAAGGATGAACCTTCAGTGCCACCTTCAGATTATAATTATCCACCCTATTCACCAGATTTTGCTCTGACTTCTTTCTGTTCTCTAATCTGAAGGTGGCACTGAAGGTTCATCCTTTTGATAAAGTAGAGACAATTAATAAGAATGTAACAGCTGGTTTAAACATGGTTATACAAAAAGAGGAACTATGTGCATACCTTTTAACAATTGTTTTAGCAATATAAATATGTATAGAGAGGGAAAGGTTGTATGTTAAACTATGATAAAAGAAAGTTTATTTATTTGAAATTTTGTGTCTTTAAAATGTTAGTCCCAGAACTTTTTGAATGCACTGTGTATGTTGACTTTTTCCCCTAGGTCAAGGCTTACAACTTGCATAGGGAAAATTCCAAAAATTACAAAATCTGTGTTCCTGGGTTACACAGTGGAGAAAATGTTCTTGTTATGACCCCTTGTAAAGCTAGGGCAGTACTCTCTTGGCATATAAAAGTTCATAAGGATTCACTAATTTTGGTGATTCTAGTTTTGCAAAGGTGTCATTAAAATTTCTCATATATATTCTAAAGATTATTTAATCCTTCCTTCACTTGAATGCCCCTAGAAAATTAGGTTTTGAATATACTATAATTTTTAATGTCCTAAATTTAATTAGTATCTGTATCCATCTTACTTTTTTTATAAAAAACGTGAGACATTCTGTAATAAGAAATTAAATTACAGTATAGATGATAAAAATTCCATTTCATGTATATATAGTCTTTTATAAAGAATAAATAATAACATAAAAATAATAGGTGTGATTATTAAGTCTCTTACCATTATAAACCTTATTTATCCAGAGACAACGATTATGTTAAAATGCTCATGAACCACTTGTGAAGTTCCTTTAAGGCTTATCTTCTGACAGGATGCAAGTTAAAGGGAACTTACTTCTGCGGACTATGACCTGAATCTATAATGAAGTATAGTACATACACCCCAATGCTATGATGTGAACTACTGATACTTCTTAAAAACAAGATCTGAAAAAATAAACCTAGAAATCAATTCCAAGATAACAAAGAGATTTCATAATCTTAGACTATAGTGATATAATGGCTTCTGCAAAACAAAAGGCAAGCATAAGGCGATTATTTAGAGTATTGATGTCTAACATGGTAACCTATCATCTCAAATATATTTATACACTTTTAAAAAAACTACACCTTATATATAACTTATGAGATTTAAGGTAACCTATAGTTTAGAAAATAAAAGAAACGCTAAAATTTTCAATTCTACCCTAGTTAGAAATCCATAAGATGAAATATGATCTAATAGAGTTTTCATGTCATTAAACCAGATGATATTTTTAAAAGATATCTTTTGTATAAGGTTTGATTTTAGGTAGGTGTTATGCTCAAAGGTGCGTTTTTCACCTAAATTCCAACAATTAATTGCAGGAGAAGTTATTCTTTACTGTAAGATATTTATATAGGTGGATTATTTTACACTTGTAATAAAAGTATTAAAACTGGATTTAAAATAAAGGAGTGATTTTTTAAGCTTTTATTAAATGTTATAAGGAAACAAGAAACGAACCCACTTAATGAGTTGATACATAGTATTTAAAATGTCAAGGCTCAAAGTTTGGATTGCTTAGCAAAGTATAAATTAGAGAATATGGGGATTTGACCTATTAGAGCTCTCAAATCTCACCTCGATTTAATGGAAGGGCCAATGGAGGGTTGAAATAATTTAGGACAGGCCCATGAAAAAAGTTTTGTTGTATTTGAGCCAATTGCCATGCTGGAAAATATTTGCACACTTTAGGACCCCCTCTGACCCTATAAAAAGGGCCAGTATTTGCGGTGTAGATTGAACAAGATTAGTTGTAAAATGAGGAGGGAGCTTTGAATGGCTCCCTTGGTTTCACTAATGATTTGGAATATCCCTGCTACCCAAACTCGAGCTTTTTGGCTGAGTATTATTATTAATAAAAGTATTGCCTCGATTCAAAGGATTTTACATAGATTTGGCCAGGGTTTTTTGGCCGATTTTGTCCTTATTTTAGTCCTTAAACTGTACAAATATACTCTTATTACATAATTGACTTGTAATTGTCTGACATTACCCCTTCAAGGGTGTTAAGGGAAGAGTAAAGGGGAAAGAAATGACCATGGACATGGTTCACAGTAACTCTGGTGCCATGGATTTGATAGAGTACTCATCACCTCATTTATAAGTGACCACAAATGCCCTTCCCAGATGGAACCTAGTTTCTCACTTCTTGAAAGATTTTGTTGTGATAATACAGTACCAAGTTGGATACTTGAAAAGAAGGAGGAGGGGCCCAGAGCTCATTCAAGCTTGGCCTTCTTTGTTTACTGTTTTTTCTAAATTAGTCATGGCCTCTGATTTTAATTGAATGATGTATTGGGACAACTTTTTCATTGCTTGCTCAGGTTCAGTCCTTTAAGAGAAAATATCCTTGGCTAATAATGAAACCCCAGGTTCTCACCCATATAACACATGGAAAGGGGACATCTTAAGGATGCGGTAGTAGCTAATACAGTAAGCCATGTGGCACTGGTTAATTAAAGATCCCAGTGTAGAGGGTCTGAAGTGGCAATTTTGCGGAGTATTGAGAACAGGGTTCTGTTAACTCTTTCTATAACACCACTTGTGGATGGGTTATAGGGGGCTGAAAAGAGTTGTTGAGCTCCCATGGAGGTGGCAGGAGCCTCACCACTTGAGAGAGAAAATTTTTCCCATTGTCACATATGAGGACCTGGGGGCACCCATGCCGGTTTAAGATGTACTGGTGTAAGAAGGTGGCCGTGGCTTTAGCAGTCTGAGCGGGGAGAGCAACAGCTTCAACCCACATGGTGAAATGATCAATACTGACCAAGATATAGTGATTGCCACCTATAGTCTGAGGGAGATGACCTACCACGTCCAAACTTATGGTGTGGAAGGGTTGTTGGGGCGAGTAGGTTAATACTGATATAAGTCCTGAAGCAGGATTGTTTTTTACAGGTCAGGCATGCATCCAAGACTTCATTTATGGTTTCTAAGATGCCCTCCCAGTAGTACCGCTCTTTCACCCAAACATAGGTTTTGTGTACTCCGCTATGCCCATGATAGGTTGAGACTCCAAGATGACAGGTATTCGCTCTGAAGGCTGGAGATAGGGCAACCAATTTACTCCTACTTTCTTATATAACTTCCCACTTATTACCTTGGTAATTTGGAAGTGTCGAGCTAGCAGTTTTTTACTGGTTCGTCTTCATCATCCCATGCGTCAGGAGTCATGAGGTGATCATGTAACCTCTTGGCTTCACTATTGTCTATGTGAAGAACGTGAAGCCGGGTTACCCCATCTACATTCATGTGGCGCATTCCCACCTGATGCTCAATATCATAAGCATAAAGCTGGATCTTCAGAGCCTAGTGAGCCAACCGCCCCTTGGGGTCCTTCATATTCTGCAACCACTTTAGAGAGGCGTGATATGTGATCACTTTGAAGGAAGTCCCATATAGGAATGCTCAGTAGTATTTTACAGCGAGCAGGACATCCAGACACTCCTTCTCAGTGACTCTGTAATTGCGCTCAGCTTTTGAAATCATTTTGCTAAATTGAGACATGGAATAATCGACCCTATGCTCATCCAATTGAGCCAAGATGGCCACAACAGCGTAATCAGAGGCATCCATGAACAACATGAAGGGCTTGTCATAGTAAGAGTGGCGGAATATCAGCTTTTTTGCAATAGCTCCTTCAGGATCTCAAACGCTGCCTTTTATTCAGAACCTCAATAGAAGGGGGTGTTCTTAGCCAGGAGGCGGACAAGGGGCTCACTGAGCTGGGTGAACTTGGGAATGAATTGATGGTAGTACCCCATCATGCCCAAGAATACCTGGATGTCACGAAGAGTTTTGGGCGCTGGCATCTTGATTATTGCTTCAACCTTATCTTGTTGAGATTTTATCCCATCTTTTGAGATGTCGTTCCTGAGAAAATCCAGCTTTTTCTGGAAGAAAGTACACTTGGAGGGCTTTAGTTTGATGTTAGATGCCTGCAAACGTTAAAACACCTCCTTTATGTGCATGAGATGCTCGTTGAACGTTTTAAAGACTATGATGTCATCGAGGTAGACAACCACACAGCTCAGCTTAAGGTCCTGGAGAATGTGATCCATTGCCGCTGAAATGTAGCAGGCGCATTGCACAACCCCTGAGTTAGCAGAGTGGGTTGGAACAAACCCTCACTACAATTATGGACGCACTTCTCCTGATCCTGTGGAGAAAGGTCCATCTTCCAATACCCACTAGCCAAGTACATGGCAGAAAAGAACTTGAACTCATAGAGTTGGGCCAGAAAATTATCAATATGAGGAATAGGGTAGCTGTCCTTCTTGGTGAGGTTGTTCAGCTTAAGGTAGTCCATAACAACCCAATGACCTCCATTTTTTTATCAGTAGAAGCGGGATGATCAAAGGCTTTGGGATGGCACCAGTAACCCAGCTAAATCAGCTGTTTGAGCTCCGTCTGTATTTTTAACTCCTCAACTTTTGATTTATGGTAGGGTTTGGAGCAGTTGGGACGAGCATCCCAACGTCAATGGTATGCATCCAACCTCTCATATGTCCGTAGTCATTATCAGATTTGGAGAATATATCACTATATGACTCCAATAACCTATGAACTTTATTAAGCTCAGCAGGGTTTAGATCATCAGAGATTTTTACAGTGGGCAGAGTACATAACGATTGATCAGCAGGTAGTCCCATATCCGTCATAGACCCAATACAGTGAACTTGTTTATTGTCCTCAATAGGGACCAGCAGCCCTCTTCCAATCTCATGATGCTCCTTGACGACCATTTCCTTGTTGGTGAGATTCCCCAACAGGAGATCGATTGATCGCTGATAAGTGAAGTCTAGCACACCTGGAAAGACTCTAGGCTCAAGAGGGTTAACTCCTTTAAGGCTGATTAGGTGTAGTAGACGGTTGTGGGGAAAATGTAGGGTAATCTTCGTGTCAACTACCCTTTGTTCCTCAGCTTTGATGACTACTTCTTTGGATGCATATAAAGGGATACGCTCTAGGGCGTCCACCGATTTGGCAACTTTTTTTGTATTCTGCCCCACTGTGGTGTAATGTAGGGGTAAGGCGAAAGAAGAATACTCAACTATGCAAGTATATTCTTTTTTATTAAGCTCTTCATTGGTCAGAATTCGATAAGTTCGTAGTTTATAAGTGAGAGAAAGCCCTGCTCCAAGTTAATAACCCCTTCAAATTGAGCATGAACTGTGTACCAATGAGTAGATCATAGGTATTGTTGGCCAAGGCCACTTATGGGGCTGACAAGATGAGCTTCCCAAACTGAATGAGCAGAAAATAGTAGACTTTGATGGCATGAGTGTTATTCAGCCCCGCAGTTCCAAACTCTTGCATATAATCGAGGTCAGGGGCCAGCTTAATTTTTTCATAAAGTTTGGATAACAAAACGTTCACAGGGGACCCAGTGTCAAGGATAGCCCTAACCCGCACTCCAATAATGACGACCTTTACTTTAGTTAAAGTTACACCCAAGTTGGGGGAAAGAGCGATGACCTCCTTTAGATGGAGAGTAGAGGCAAGACAGTTGGCAGTTTCAGGGTATTCTTCTTGGATAGTATGCAGGGTATGGACGCACTGGGTGGAACGGATCATTATGACAATGAGCTGGTCAGCATCACTGGCAGTGTTAATGACCTCAAAACTCCTCAACACTTGTCAGAGATAAGTTTGATGGGGGGTCCTAGCCCAATCTACTCTCTCCGGGTATAATTGATCAGGTACCTCCACTTCACTTGGGGCTCCTAAGACATAGTGACTGACATCATCACAACCCCCTTCAGATTCGTCTTCAGAGGGATTTCTAATGCACATTAAGAATTCCATCAGTTGGGAGGTAAGGTCAGGGCTTCCCTTGTTGCAGGGGAGGTCCTGGGGCAAACAATAAAATGGGTAAGTTTTTGAGGAGATGCTGTAATAGTTATGGCTCTACAATTAGCCTTTGATGCAGGGGGTTGGGTTGCCTCATGGCTACAGGTTTTAAGCTAAGGATGGCCGGAGAAGATGCTGTTGAGTATTTGACTGGACCTAACGTCAGATATTTGATAGGGACATGTAAATGTTAACTTATACTTGAAACTATTATGGATCATAAAAAAGATATCAGTGGTTATGGATCAGGAATGTCCTAAGCTTATTCGAATTTTAGGATCCGCAGCCTAGCAATATCACTTAATATTTGACTATGATGACATGTGCCTGGGGACTTTGTTGTTTTAGCTAGACTTAATAATAGTAGTCATCTTGATGACCTGGGCTCGTAGCTTTGTTGGTCTATGTTGAATCAACTTTTAATGTTGATTGAGTTTTTCAATTGAATTAATTACTAATTAATGGTAAAAATAGCCTTGGTATGTGCTACCAATTGCTTGAGAGGATCATCAGTTCAGCTATTTGCAGACATGTCAGAAACGCTGTCTTGAGATATTTACACCAACCCTGAGGCCGTTTGAGATGCCCCTGAGTTAAAAGGATTGTAGACCCTTAAACAAACTTATTACGTGTTTCTCTGGCTAAATGCCATTGAAAATGAGGCGTCATGGGCAAGATGTGATTAACATCAAACCCTCTAAACTATTCCCAAGTTGATGATAATAAAATACAATTGTTTGTTACCATATTTTCTAGTTTATTATACAAGCTTTTTGTATTTAATACCTTTAAGTTGTATTAAGTTTAAGAATTTACTTGGGATCAGAAGGATCAGGGCAGAGAGCCATTATCCAAGTAACAACAGAAGAATACAGCTTCAAAGTGTCATTTTCAAGGAGTTTATATATTGACTATTGTCACCGTCTGGGCTATTGTCTCCGTACAATAAACGCTCAAATATCCAACTTACCCCCAGAAGAAAAACCGGCCCATCTTAAGTAGGCCAAAACTTCAACAAATGGCGCTCATGGCTGGGAACACAGATGGTGACCACGCCAAACAGGGGAGCAATCCCAATCAAAACTTATTCAGGACCATTACCGGGCCCAATGGTAATACTGAAATGACTGTATTCTAGATTAATTGGAATGATGTACCCATTATTACCTACCCTGATGAACCCATTTCACCTGAAGAGCTGGAACGTCTTAAACATAAGTTGTTAAGAGGGTATCAAATGTGACAGGGGCCCACGGACAATAGTAGCAATCCTTTTTATCACCAATGACAGTAAGATGTGCTGTGGATGAGATATCTAGCTCATCATCAATTGATTATAGCTCAAATCCAAAACAATTTAATTGGTATAGAAAATATTGCCCAAAACTTAATTGGATTTGTACATCCCACCTCCAGAAATTCTCAGATGGCAATTGCCTACCATCATGCGGCCATCACCAAGTTGGTAAACTTCTCACAAAACTCCATTCAGGCGGCCCAAACCTTGAATGAGCGGTTAGAAGCCAACTTTTCCGGGGTTCGTTCTAGTTTGGAGGCGAATTATAATCTAGCTACTTGGGCTAATGATCAGGTAGCAGAATTAGCACAAGAGCTAAATGATAGATTGCATCCCATCTTTGACAGCTTCTTGGAGGAAAGAGGAGTTACCAGATCTTGGGTTAGCAATATCACTCAGACTTCCATTAATGCTTCAGAGTTCATGAGGCTTTATAATAAAGTCTAAGAGGCGCAATTTAACCATAATGATGAATTTTGTGACCAGTATTGATGACTGAGCGCCCAAATTTTGCAGATGAATGATAATACACCGAAAAATCAACTACTGACACACACAATTTGAAGGCCAACGAGTGGAGAATGAAAAAATTCAAGACTCTATTGATTGTCTTAATCAACAAATCAATAATCTTAATATGGACGTTGCCTCTATTAATGAGTCAAACAATATTCTTCATAGAGAAGTAAGCTATTGCAAGAAGGCAATCAAGGAAAAAGACCAAGTGATTTCCATCTTTTAACTACAAACTACTAGCTTGAATGAGGAAACGCGATATTGAAGTTAAAAAATCGATATTGTATCAATTGGTAAATTGAAATCAATGATCAAATCCGAGCTTTGGATGACAGGCGTTGCCAGTGTACCACGAACCACTTGACTGAAACTCTTCTGAATATTATGAAAACGAAGCTTTGGATTTAGCTACAGAAATTGACGCTGGGCCACATTGACAAATGCCTAGCAATATGGTTGCTTTGGCCAACCCAACACCTCAAACTGTGATACAATGCCTCAGCGCCCTAGTACGCCTGGCTAAAGCCAACAGAGAAGTAATCATGATAACCATGGACGGGAAAACAATGGTTACAAACCAGCAAACCTGCCTGCTTTTGACAAGAATGGAAGTGTAACCACATTTGTCAAACGCTTTGAAATGGCCATTTATGGGGCCAGTGACCATAACAAAACGGCCATTATGATCAATTTCTTGGATGTGTGGAGCATTGAGTTAATTATGCCTCACATTGACAAAAACTCAACCTACACCAAAGTCAAAGAGGCCGTACTTCATAATTTGGAGGTCCAGAACGAATGTCAACTAGAAAATCTAAGTTTACGAACATTTACTTTAAGAAAGATGAAGGATTGATGGCTTTGCATATTGATTCTATCATGAAGCTCAAATTATCCTAGGTGCAAAGGCTATGGTTGATTTTGACACTAAGATTGCATTACAACATGAAGTACAACCTTACCAAAATTTTTCGAACACTTTATTGCCTACTTTTATGCAAAACCTTGAAACATCTGAATTTTTTGATTATTTGTGCAGATGCTCACAAAATTATGGCCCTCATAATACCGGGTACAGATCAGAACCTGCTGCCTCTTCTGGAAAACCCTTCAAAAAGAATAAGAAGACTGACAGTGATCCGCCTGTGGAAACTGGCAAACCTCAAAGACAAGGTCCCCACGCCCAATGAATGAGATTACTTGCTATAACTGCAATTGTAAAGGACACTTTGCTTCCCAATGCCATCAGATTAATATCAATGTAGTCCTTCCTGATAACGCGCAGAAGGAGGGAAAAAACAAGCACAATAGATGCGGGACGCTCTGTTGTGCCAGAAACACCAGTCCCACCTGATCAACAAGAATATGCAGGCCACAGGGCCTTTTTTAACAATGAAAAGAATTCTATTTTTAGTATTGAATGAAGATTTTATGAACGTACATGCAGTAGCTCACTCTTAGAGTAAGGTTGTCATACCTGAAGCCTCTGAAGTAGTCACTAAACCGTATGTGCAACAAATACTTGAAAATATCCCAGCTGAAGGGCCACGTAATTCAGCAGATACCCCCAAGCTTGAAAAGGGTGAATATAGCTATACCAATCAACACATTCATCAATGAATGTCCCAGTATCAGAAATACTCTGAAGCACACTCTTAACTCTTTGAATCTTCCCATATTCACTTAATAAACTCTATTGATTCTTTCTACTCAGAGTGCACTTACGTGGACATTCTGGTCAACAAGATCAAAGTTGTAGTTATTGTTAATAGCGGAGCACCTGTAAACATTATCTCCATGAAGTTGGTAGCTTACAGCGCCTTGCCACTGAGATTTGGAGCTTCGATAGTAACTGCACCCGCAATAGTGCTTCCCAACGCCAATTTTATGACATATGAATTAGAACTAGTTTTCTAAGGACCTATGGGTTCTCATGCAATTTTAAAGAAAACATCTTGACGATATTGGGCCAATCAAATCCATTTTATTACTCTCATAACAATATGATTCCCACTAGCCATTGAAAAAACTTTATTTTTTATATCTTATGCCAATGGGATAATACCAGTATAATATATTCAGTGGGGAAATCAAAGCCGCCCCATTCCAACTGACATAAACAAAAATTGGGAATACCTCTATGGGTGAATAAGGATGTGACAATAGCTCCCGGACATCAACTGGTTATGAGGACTGGGACCATGCTGGATACTCCAGAGGGACTATATGGGGAGGTTGTATCCCCTTGGAATTGTTCCCAGACGGAACCTAATGTAGCGCCTGGAATACTTATACCAGGGCATGGGGAAATTGATGTATTATTAGCAAATTTAACCAGATGAAGTATTAAGGTCAAGAAATATCAAGTAGTAGCATTTATGCATCTGTTTCTAAGGGATGAGTTAAAGCGGCTGTCAAATTTGGCGATTTATCTTAGTTTAATTTACTGACCAAAAGCCTTGGGGCACATACTGTAATTCCCCAAGAATTGTTTTTGGATTATCAGAACAACAGAAGGATGAAGAACTAGAGTTTTTTGAATGATACTCCAAAATTTTTACCAAATATGACCAAGGTTTAGAGTGCAAAAAGAGTACAGCATTTTATTGACACTGTGGACCATGTGCCTATTAGAATGAGGCCAATCCAGCACCCCAGGACTAGCGACAAAAATTTCAGAAAAAAGTTATACAAATTGCTGAAAAGTGGAATGATTGTACCCTTTAAAAGCTCGTGAGACAGCCCTGTTTTACTTTGTAAAGAAAAAGATGGCAGCAAGTGAGTTGTAATTGATTATCAACGCCTCAATGCCATCACAAAAAAGGATTTGTATTCATTGCCCAGAATTGATGATGCTCTGGACCATCTGGGAGGGGCGAAGTATTTTACCGCAATGGACCTTATCTCAGGATATTGGCAAATTGAACTGCCTGAAGAGGAGTAGAAGTGTGCAATAATTGCTGCGCAATGGCTGTTTCAACTGACGCGCATGCCACAGGGGCTGTTCAATGTGCCAGAAACCTTTCAGCGCGCAATGGACACAATTTTTGGGGGACCTTAAATTATCCTGCGTACTGGTGTACCTGGATGATATCAATTTCTTTTTGAGAATGATTTCTGAACATCTGGAGCACTTTGAACGGGTGTTCAAACGGCTGTTGAAGGCCAATATGAAGATAAAACCTAGAAAATGACAATTCTTTGAAAAAACAATTGGAATACCTCAGTTTCATCATTAATCAAGGGCTTACAGCCTCAACCTCAAAAGGTGGACGCAATTAAAAAAAATACAACCTCTGATGAGTATGAGGGACGTTCAAGTATTATTAGGCATTTGTAAAAATTTTACTCTTAGGAGTTGATTTATTGGAGGACAACCCTAGTAATCTTTCTACTGCACAGGTTCAGTTTCCTTGTGCACCTCGCGTTGTAAGAATATATATAATCTAATAATAGTATGACGACTATTATCCATAGTCAAGTTAGAATTATCTTCAGGCCCAACGCTTTGGCTGGTACTTCTGATAATACTGAATATCGCACTCTTAGGGATTCATTCCCTAAATCCTGTCCACTCGATCTTTGTTAAGATCCTCTGATGACAGTCCCTTTGGCCCAACACACAGTTGGCAGCAATCCCTTAGCCGTGGTTCCCTTCATCTCTAGATCCCCACTCGGATCTCTACTCTTCTCTGAGAGTCTACCAATTATTGCCTTCTACAATAATATCCTTGAGATGGAATCTTCACGCTAGATGCTGATAGTCTAACTATTACTGAATTTACAGTCAAACTAATAAGGCTCTTTATTAGTTCTTTCCCAACCATAAATTGTGTCAATCAGTGAGTATTTTCCAGTGTAATACTTGAGTGTATCTAAGTGTTTTATTACTTTTACTACTACCTTACTACTTTTTTACTGTACTACTACCTTTTTTATTATAGTGAATTCTAGGGAATTTATAGGGATTTGGTTGTCTAACCCTCAGTTGACACCACTTTCAATGAAACGGCAGCCGTTGCCATTGAATCACCCTTCCTCATCTTATCAGTGAGGGTCTTCCCCATCCTAACTAGGATTCCGACGTTAAAAATCCTTGAGACCTCAAACAAAAGAGTTGGAAATGTATCCTTAACGTTTTCCTCTCAATCCAAGCGAATCATACATAATTGTCAAGCAACCAATTGATTTTCTAGAAGCAGGAGGCATCACTCACCTCGCAACTCACTAAACATTCCCAATCAGTTGGTGATGAAACCTGACCGATCCTAATCAGTACACCTGATAGTTAATTACTATCAGATGCCCTTATTTTGTTGGCCACTAGCCCGATGAGATATTAGGCATTCATCCAGATTGATCCCCGATGGATATGACCAGATAAATATCCTAAAATCCCCTGAACGTAGTTTCTCCAAAATTCAGGTCAACCGATATCCAATCTACTTTGCCCTAGGGAATTTTTCCCCTAGCGATACCAGGTAATCTAGCAGGCTGGGAATATGGGCAAAAATCCCAACAGCATGGTATTATACTTTTAAAGATTTGTAGAAGGGTTTGCATGGATTTCTGAGCCCCTATTCCATTTACTACAAGGAGGGGTTCGTTTTTTCTGGGCAGATGAGTGCCAATAAGCTTTTGAGGCTTTGAAAACCACAATGAGCACGGCGCCTATCCTCTGATATCCAGATTTCAGCAGTCCTTTTATCATATAAACTGACGCGTTGTTGACTGCAATTGGGGGTGTGCTATCCCAGATTGAGGATGATGGCGAGGAGCATCCAGTCACTTATTGTAGCAGAACGGTGAATAAACATGAGCATAATTATATGGTGACTGAAAGAGATTGTCTGGCTGTCATCTATGCTTGTAAAAAAATTTTGGGTTTACATTCACGGCACCAAGTTTCAAGTAGTGACAGATCACGGCTCATTATAATGGCTCCACAATCTCAAGGAGCCTGAGGGACGTTTAGCCCACTGGGCTCTGAAATTTTAGGTGTATTACTATGAAATTATTCATAGAGCTGGAGCAGCCCATCAAAATGCAGATGGACTATCGCGACTTCCTATTGTAATTTCTGAGCAGTTTAGCAGATAAACTTCATGAAAAAATGATTACTAAAAAGTATGGGGATGAGCCACCTGAAGTACAAAAGGCGGTTGAAAAGCATTAACTAACACTGAATATTGGAATGGAGTTTTATACAAGCTCAAGCCCAAGGGGCAACATCAAGTTTTCCCAAAACCTTCTGACTGAATGGAGATTATTACACAAGCACACA
This sequence comes from Massospora cicadina, assembly GCA_022478985.1. Classification (NCBI taxonomy): domain Eukaryota; kingdom Fungi; phylum Entomophthoromycota; class Entomophthoromycetes; order Entomophthorales; family Entomophthoraceae; genus Massospora; species Massospora cicadina. Next base: position 30,636 of record JAKSZP010001565.1, read on the forward strand.
AGGCTGTCAGGCATTTAGGATTGACCAACACGCTAGAATTGATTTGATCTAGTTACTATTAAGATTCCATGCAATTTGATCTTCGAGACGTACTCAATAAATGCCATTCATGCCAAATTACAAAGCCTAAGAAGTCAGATGTGAAATATCATTTAATCAAACCTGACTGGGCCTGGCATACCATGGTGATAGATGTAGTTGGCCCTTTGCCTGTGAGTAGCCTAGGCAACAAATACATAATTGTGGCTAATGACCATCTGACAAAATGGGTGGAAGCAAAAGCAATTCAAGACATAGGTGCTCTAATTACTGCCAAGTTAATTATGGATAGTATTATTTATAAGCACGGATGCCCCAGAAGATCTTGATGGATAATGGCACGAATTTTACTGCCCAGATGGTGCAAAGGTTAAATGAATTGAATTCAATCAAGGTAGTGTTGTCAACACCATACCATCCTGAGACTAATGGTATGGTAGAACGAGTGATTGGCACTCTAGTCAGCATATTGCACAAAAATGCATCTGTGCCACCTTTGCAATGGGCTACTTCTATTAGTGCTACTGTTTTTGCATACAATATTGGACATCACAGCTGCATAGGCCACTCTTGTTTTGAATTCTATATGGTAGACAGCCCGTTCTACCTCCATTATTATTTAGAGTTCAGTTCAACCGAAGAAATTAGCCCAAATAATTATATTGAGCAACTAGAAAAGACTTTAATCAAGTTGCAATCTGAAGCCTATCAAAATTTGATTGGTCAAAAGACTAGTCAGAAGAGCTATGACGACACTAAATTAGCTACTGTGACTAAGTTCAAGGAAGGAGAATTAGTAGTATATTGTGACACTCATAGCGCATGCCACACGCACAAACTGTCCTCGCATTGAAAAGGTCCATTATTATATTGAAGAAATCATCTGAAGATGTATATACCATTAAGGATCAAGGCGGCTGGGTTGTAAATTGAGTACATGATAAGTTCCTTTGTCCATATCATAAAGAATAATAATAAAAATGTAAAAAAATTTAATAATAATAATTAATAATAATTAAAATAAAAAAACAAAAGAGAAAGACAATTAAAAACATAAAAATCTAATTCATAGATTAGATGCCTCATCGCCACTAGGACTAGATAACCCTTTTTGGGAGAAGGAGGAGAGTGAGATCAAACTGGAAAAACATGTAGCAGTATTGGAGAAATGCGAATCTCATACAAGTCTCAACTATCAACCCCGTTGGAGATGCGCCAAACCTAAAAGGGCACACCACCAGGCACGCTGGCCTAGTCAGCTTAGGAAAGGCCATCAAACTAAAGGAAAAGACCATTGGAAGTGACTATAAACAGGCAAAAGAGGTTTGACTCAGGAGTAAATGCCCCAGAAAGAAAGATACAATCAGCATGAAGGCTTTCAAGATAGAGCTACTGGGGGGAGAAACACTTTGGCGTAAAACATCTGCAAACATACCTCATCTAAAACCCTGTGCATGTCATGCATGGTTTTAGTAGAAAGTGAGGAAGGAGGGAAGCAAATGCACGCGCCCAGAAGAGCCATCTGTGGGATATACTTTTTAGGAAGCCCTTTCGCCAGACTTTTGCAAAGGGCTTGGTATAATACCAGGTTGTGCCAACCTTTTGAAACCCAATTTTTGAGGCCCAACGGGATGTGTAAATTGGTATGTACTTAAGTGGGTACGCACCAAAGCCTAGAATGAGTTAGCAAAAATAAGAGCCTGATTGGCCAAAAAATATTAAGTAAGGCAACCTTAGGCTCATTAGTAAGAGCGGATGACAAGTAGGCTTCTACAAGTTCCGACTTAAAAATCAAGCTCAAAGCCCAACAAAGCCACACTGCCCAAATGTAAGGAGAAAATATGATTATTGAGTGGGAAGAATTGAAAAAGGGAGAACAAGAAGTCGGGAATGAGAACCCCTTCCAATTTAAATTGATGTCAGATGTGGGTTTCTTGGGGCTGACCAGCTTCAGAAGCCTGAAGAGTTAAGGAGAGAGTCAAAGGAGGATCCCACTCGACCCATTGGGATGTTTGTTGGACAGTACTTGAAGCTAATGGGGCCTTTTCAGGCTCATTGGTGATTGCTGAAGTCACAGCAGGATGCGAAGCTGAACTCTCAGGTACCATGGAAGCATAGCTGGTTGAACCAGCTTTAGAAATCGAAGGCAACAGGCCCAAGTTGACTATAGCACGCTGCATGGACTTGCTCAATCTTAAGAAGACACATCTGTCTGAGGCTGAAAGGCTATTGATATATCATTCATATTTTAAAGATCATGTGAGGTTAAACATTGTGACCCAGAAAGAAGGGTAACCGCCTTTTTTATCCAGTCAAAGCGGGGAAAGTGTTGAGTAGTTGACTGGACCTAATTGTCAGATATTTGATAAGAACATAATAATGTTGACTTATGCTTAAAGATATTATGGATCATACCAAAGATATCAGTGATTATGGATCAGGAATGTCCTAAGCTTATGCGAAACTTGGGAATGATGGCCTAGCAATTCCACTTAATAATATTTGACTATGATTACATGGGCCTGGGGACTTTTTAGGTTATGTTAAACTTAATAATAATAGTCATCTTGATGACCTGGGCTCGTAGCTTTGTTGGTCTATGTTGAATCAACTTTTAATGTTGATTGAGTTTTTCAATTGAATTAATTGCTACATAATGGTGCAACTCGCCTTGGTATGTGCTACCAATTGCTTGAGAGGAGCATCAGTTCAGCTATTTGCAGACATTTCGGAAATGCTGTCTTGAGATATTTACACCAACCCTGAGGCCGTTTGAGATGCCCCTGAGTTAAAAGGATTGTAGACCCTCAGACAAACTTATTACGTGTTCCTCTGGCTAAGTGCCATTGAAAATGAGGCATCATGGGTAAGATATGATTAACATCGAGCCCTATGAAATATCCCTAAGTTGATACTAATAAAGTACAATTGATTACTACCACAAGTTCATAGTTTAACATACAAGATTTTGTATTTAATACATTTAAGTTGTATTAAGTTGAGAATTTACTTGGGATCAGAAGGATCAGGGCAGAGAGCCATTATCCAAGTAACAACAGAAGAATACAGCTTCAAAGTGTCATTTTCAAGAAGTTTATATTTTGACTATTTTCACCGTCTGGTCTAATATTTCCATACAATAGACGCTCAAAACTCCAACTTACCCCAAAAAGAATCAGCCCATCTGAAGTAGGCCAAAACTTCAACACTGCCAAGCGAGATAGAGATTTTGCCTTGGTGAGATGAAACAATGGAAGCACTTTAGAAGACCTATCTAATGAAGGAGAAGAACAGGGCAAAGTGATAGCTAACTTCACCAGCTGCACTTTGGAAGCTGGAGATGGAGGGGCGCTGCCCCGTCACTGCTAGTATCCTCTGCCTATCTTCACATGGAGGAGCATCTCGTTGCGGTAGCTCCATAGGAGCAGATTTACAAATGGAGACATCCATAGAAGAGGCTGGAGGGGTTATAGTTGCTTCTCGCCTCAGAGCTCCTTGCATAGTATCACTTTCATAATAGTCAGCCACCACTAAAAAGGCCTCCTTAATATCCCATATATTTTTGAAGAAGCGCTTGACTGAAGAAATATGCAGCGCCAAAAAGGGTGAGATGTTGATTTAGCCAAAATAGCAGTAATGGCATCATCTAGAGGTAGCAATTTTGCCAGCAACAAAGTTGCTGCACTATAATTTAGCTCAACAAAAAGAGGGGATTGATTCTCCCTCTTGTAGACTAAGGCATATAAAGTCCTGTTCTAACCTTTGTAAGCTATGTGTGGAGCCAAATTCCTCATTAAGCGCTTGCTTAAACTCCTCTCAGGTGCTGAGGTTGACCATGTTAGAAATCATTATTTAATAAGTCATACTAATCAAGCAGGAGAGGATGTGCCTTATTTTTGCTGTTCAGTCGCTCCTTCCATCAATGATTCATAAACATACATGAAGGATGCAATACTGCCCTTACCAGGTGTAAACTTATCTCGGAGAGGGTTTATGGATGATAGGAGAGGCCCACTAAAACCTTTTGAAGAGTGCTGCTCAAGCCCTTTAAGGCGAGATAAAGCACTAGCTAGCTGGTTTTCTAAGGAAGCTAACTGATTCTAATGCAGTTGACATGTTAGAACATGAGAATTGTGGTGTACAGGGACCCCTGTAGTTAGCACCACTTGTTGTGTTTTTGGCAGGTGTTATGCTCGTAGGTGCGTTTTTCACCTAAATTCCAACAATTAATTGCAGGAAAAGTTATTCTCTACTGCAGGATAATTATATAGGGGATTAATAACCAATTGTAATAAAATTATTAAAGCTGCTAATAAAAAAGTGATTTTTTAGGCTTTTATTAGTTGCGTTAAGGGCTTAAAAAATGAACCCTCTTTATAGTTGATACATATTATTAAAAATGCCAAGGCTCAAATTTCAGATTGCTTAGTAAAGTCCAAATTAAGGATTATGGGGATTCACCTATTGGATCTCTTGAATCTCACCTCACTTTAATGGTAGGGCCAATGGAGGGTTGAGAGAAGGTAGGACAATCCCGTGAGATAAAGTTTTGATGTATATGAGCCAATCACCGTGCTGTAAAATATTTGCACACTTCAGGACCCTCTCTGACCCTATAAAAAGGGCCAGTATTTGCGGTGTAGCTTGACCAAGATGAGCTGTAAGATGGGGAGGGACCTCTGAATGGCTCCCTTGGTTCCACTAATAATTTGGAATATCCCTTCTACCCAAACTCGAGCTTTTTGGCTGAGTATTATTATTAATAGAAAGTTTTTCTGATTCAAAGGGTTCCACATAGAATTGGCCAGGGTCTTTTGGCCAATTTTATTCTTATTTTCGTCCTTATTCTGTACCAATATACTGTTATTACATAATTGGGTTTGTAATTGATCAACATAAAGCTCTTGACTGAGAATAACCCCAACAAAGCTTAAAAAAGGCGAATTGAACTTTATCAATTCTGAGATGTTCTAAAATCTAGTATCAATTGATTGTCAACCCTGACTATCATAGTATCATAGCAAAAGCTTTATACTGGCGAAAAATTATAAAGTTATAAATACATGGTAATATCCTTTCAGATATCTGTAAAACTATTAAGTAAACTTGTAAACAATTAAAACATGATTTTAAGCTCATAGCAATCTTAATATTATATCCAATTGGAAACTACTTATTAGTGTAGCTATATAACTTAGTGGTGGAGGACTCTAAACAGATTTTTAGAAACATCTTAATGCCTAAATAGTTATATCTGTCAAACGTTATATAAAAATGCTCAATAAACCTACTCTTCAGTATTATAATATTATGTGAGATATCTGGGTGGACCTCTCACCCAAATAGCCATTTCAAAAAAATCAGGAGTCACTTGCTATGAAGATGTACCATTTGGGTGAACTATGCTATGATCTTATTTGAACAAACTATCAGAAGACGAGCATATAACTTTGTATGATAAAGGTGCTTGGTTGATGATGCAGTATGCACATGATCATAGTTTAAAAAATTTGTACCCCACTGTAAGGTTCTTAAAACTGAGTATAGTGATTTGTTAAATCCGGCTTTAACTATATCTGTAATTTAAATTTATCAATTTTAAGAAACTTTCATAATGTGGATGGTTCTATAAAGCTATAACAGGCATAACTCCCAAGGTTCAACTCGCCATGGAGAAATTTACTACCCTGATGAAGAGTTATAGTAATTTATATGATCTACATCTGGTGGCTTCCATATCAGTATAAGTGCAATATTGCACCAATATAAGACTCCTGGAAGTTCACATGGTCTAGCAGAGAGTTTAAGCCCCAACATGGTGAGGTGCATTGGGTAATTGCACTAAGCCAGCCTCTGCCACCTGGAAAGCCTGAAATAAGTTCTCAAACAGTATAACTGATACCTATCTAATAACACAAGTAAAAATGTATGAGGTAGCTGCCCAGATGGCCTCTGATCACATACATTGATATTGGAAAGGTCAAAAAAATCAATATTATCTTCTTTACCTGGTGTTATCATGTCTATATACCCCTTTGGAAACTCAGTTACAGAAAAGCAACTGCACACAAGTACTTCATATGATATTTACCCACTTTCAACCAACAATACAAAAGAATAACATTGATATAATAGACTGTAAACAGGTTGATTGCAAATAAAACTTTATTTGGATGAAAAAAATAATTGAAATTTAAGGTTTAAAGCAATGATTTGTGACCAGATTTTGAAGCATACCAACCCTAAAACTTGAACAAATTTTTCATAATTTAGGTGACGCAATCCTAAAAAATTCTCAACACCTCAGAGACCTGACGGTTTGAGTTTGGGAAATAAAGAACTATGAGGCATTATAAAGTTACCCTCATTGTTTTTATTCTAATAATAATCATCTGATTAAAAATTTTATAGGAACTTTTGGAATTGCGGCCCTCAAATATTATATTTATTAAGTCTTAACTTAAGAATTTCATAAAAAATTAATAAATTCTTTAAAAATTAACATAGAAAGTGATTGTTTTGCCTATCACTCAATATCTAACCTCCTATATGCATTACATCCTTCCTATACCTGTGCTGAAAAATAATGCCTCTTACAATTTCTTATAACATGTTTTGCTTTTCCACCCACATTAGAGATGTTTTGCAACAAATAGCACTAGGTTGAGATAATGATTTGTAAAGAGCTTTTGGGTCTTTACAATATGAAGCCTTTTTTGGGTTTACTAACTGTTCAGGAAGCCCCATAATAATTTATAGAGGGTTGAAAGAATTGAGACCAGTCATTACAAAATTTAGATTAGTTACAAAGAATATATAATATATTGCCCTCTTGTGAAGTTGGGGCTTGCCAGCATGTTTTTCTACTACCAGAACAGATCTGTTTAATGGATATATAATGGAGTCTTTAGGTGAGTACAGCCTTGAAGCTTATTGAGCCTTACTCTTGTTTTCACAAAGTAAATATTTATTAGTACTATAAAAAGTAGTGTTACGCCAGCAGAATAGATGTACAGTATCACGACTCTAGTCTCCATGCAAAAAGCCTAAGAATTAATAATTATCAATTAAGATTAATAAAAATTTCTAATTTTAATTTGGAGATATGAATATACAGTTATAATATAAAGTTGAGCTGCCCACCCTGAATACACAAAAATATTAGTAAGCAAACCTAAACTAAAATCTGCAACTATACCCAATGCAGATTTTTCATACTATTCTAATATGTGGTGAACCGTCAGCTGAAATGCACCCAACTGTTGGGTTAAATTTGCCTTAGTACACCTCATGATGTGTATAGGGCCACATACCTCTTTAAACCTTGTTAGAAATAGTTATCAGTAAGCATAAAGCTATCTTTCCTTTAGCCCTTCAATTATAAAGAAATTGCCTATGCTTTAAGGTCTCAGATAATCATGCCTATTCCAAATTGAATAACTTCATTTATGGGTAGTAGTCTTTAGCGCCATTTTTTTGTCTCATTAACTGCCAGAGGAATCTTTCACTATGCCTACACTTCCTACATTGACTCTGATAGTAGGGAAGCAACATACATATATGCAATAAGTATAACTAAATGGCCTTTAAGACCCTTATCATCCATAGTTAACTATATTCAATTTTCAGGGTTGCTAGTAAGTTCAGTGATACTTTGGATATGAATCTTGCTAAAATTTCTCTTTTTTATTGTGACATTAGTTTTTTACAGTAGGCTCTTATTAACCTTATTTTTATTACCAGATGATCCTAATCTGAAGGGGGCTTATTAATATTTTAGCGAGTTATGCTCAAGCTCCTAAGCCTGAGAGGATTGAAGATTATGGAGGAGGTGTCAAGAAAGGAAGGGGGCCGCCTTGCCTCTATAATGTTTTAGTTTAACCGAATTGGGAATGACCTAAGACATGGAAAAACTTTCAGGGCCATCATAAAGTGAACCTTGAAGTGGGTGATTATATGGTTAAGAGTCCACATATGAGAAATAAAGGTGGCACATAGTAAGGAGTTGTAGATGTTCCAGATAGCCGTGGCATAGACTAGAACCTGGAGGGACTGATGGCAACAAATTGAGGTTTGTTTGAACATCAATTGTTGAGCTGGGTTTCCAATCCATGGTTGATCCCAGAGCAGTGCAAAGACTCTAGTCCAAAGGGAGTAATACCTGGAAAGGTGAAATAGTGGTGAAGATGGGAGGTATTATCTTGGCGCATTGAGGGCAACCCTATTTTGTAATATTGGGCCAGTAAGGCTCTTGGTTTATATGAGCTGTTTAGTGCCAAAATAGATTTGGACATTTTAGCTATTAGGATTATGTGTGGTAAACATCATGTTAGAGCCTCTTGAGGTTTTCTCAAGGAGTGTGGAAGGAGCTAAAGTGTTTTGTGTAGATAGGAGGTCTGTCCAGTTGGATGAGCTAAGTTGTGACTACTTGTCAATTATAAACAGACTCGTGTCTTGAGGGCTAAGTCCATGGACAAATTTCTGTAACTAAAGGCGTGATAAACTCGAGCACCTCTCTTTTAGAGCCAGAAGGATATGTTTTAATAAGCGCTTAATGAGGGTTTTAGGTAATGCCTGGGTGGTTTGCTGCCCACACTCAAAAGAGGTTAACAATGCTCTCAAATTACCAGTGATTCCAACGCTGCTTAGCGGAGGTCATGCGCCTACCAGAGCATTGATATTATTTCCTAGAAAATAATCAGGCGTAGAGACTGGAGGTATATGGAGGTGGCATGGGCTCTCATTTCACGAAGTCGGAGGCCCTCTTCATGGTATATTTGGAAAATGGAAGTTAAAGCTGTTAGTGTGTGGTTTGAGCCCTAAAACCAACAAAGAACACGTTGATACTTAAGAAGAAGATGTCTTTAGATAAGGAAGTTATGCGTGTGGAACTAACATCAACAAAAGGAAGACATCAGCCATCAACTCCCATCCATGAAGGTTATGTTCTGTTGATTCCAGCTGGTAATCTTTGCATTCACCACATCAAAGGCAAGTTCTCATCATATTTCTTTGAGACTCCCTGGTATGTTGTGAGGACTCCAAAATGGAAGAAGGTGCCGCATTGGGTCAAGGCCAAATGGCGATGGTAATTTGAGTTAGAAAACCTCCAATAATGTCTCTTTGAGGTGTTGACTTTGTCATTGGACACTTTGGCATGTCTTTCCAGAGTCAAGACAATAAGGGTGGCATCTTCAAAACAGCCTAATGTGATGGTGGTAAAATTAATGAAGGCAATCGTGTGGGTTTAAGGTTGCCTGGGACCTGTATCCCATCAATATATGCTGTGAAGCAGCCGGGAGAGGGTCAAGAGTTATGTTAAACAGAATTAGCTCATGGGGTCTTTTTGGTGGAGACTTTACTCAACAGTAATGCCTCTGTGAAGCCAATTGGACCCATTACTCTGGTATAAAGTTGTCATAAAGCGCTGAGTTCTATCTCTTGGTCATTGGTAAGATGTATAAACAGGGCAAGTAGGAGTTTATATATGGTCAGGTCACATAATCATAAGCCTTCTCCATGTCCAGAAGAGCCAAGAAAATGTTTGCCTATGTAAACTAGTTGTTAAAGTCACGTGAATGACATTGTAGTTATTCCACAGCAACATTCTTGTAATGAAGCACTTTTTAATGGAAAAGGTGAGGTGACACTCAAATAGTGATTTAGTTTGTGAGAAATTTTTTGAAGAGCTTTTGATCCAAACAATCAGTGATATGGGGTGTTAGTTGGATTAGTTCTTGCGTTCTGATTTTTTTTGTATATAATATATATTATAGAGCCTAATTAATCATACAGTACCTCCTCACTAGCTTGAGTGTTGCAAGAGGTCCTGGAGAGTTTTTGATAAAGCCATAAGGTCTAATAGATGCACCTCAAATGGTATGCTGTCAGGACCAGGGCTTTCAGATAGGAATATTGTAGGAGGATCACCATAACTTCTTGATTTATGATTAACAACAGTAGAGCTTTATTGTCATGAGGGTTAGTGAGCGGTTCAGGTGAACACCAGAAAAAGTCCTGGACATCTGATGGGTTTACTGGGTTAGCTTGGTAAAGACATGAGTAGAAGCTAAGAAGTTCATGTGTAATTGACTCCTTATCCATAGTGGTGTTGTTGATAATCTTATGAGATGCAATTTTCTAGGTGCTTGAGTGGGCTTACTGTTTTTGATAGGAGAGATGAGTGGAGACTCCCATTGTGCATAGTAACAGTACAAAGCAAATTTTTCATTCCATACTTTATAATAGGTGAGCTCCAAGCAAAGAGCCTCTTTCACGGCCTCCCAATCCTCCAACCACTGGGTAGGAACTAACTGTCAGTTTCCTCAAAGTGCCAAAATACTGGCTTCAGCCTTTTTTAATCTTTGCAAGCTGCTGTATTTGGCCTTTGAGAAGTTTTAAGAAAAAAATTTGACCCACCTTGGTCACCGCATAATGGGTTTGAGGGTTCATCAGATGGGGTTATTGAGGAGGGGAAGGAGTCACAAATGATCATGGCCAGATTATCCTTTGAAAATAGGTAGTTGAGGTGTGCTGGAGTTATCCTCAGCCAAAATTGCATGATGGTCTGAGCGCGTTGGTCAGGACTACAGTGAGCGACATGTGGTCTCTCAGGTTGTTATTGCAATTATTATGAAGAATAATGAATTCTACAAGCAAAGTACTAGCAGTACCGTACTAATGCATAAGTTTTATTTCAAGGTACCTCAAACAGACTATTCTCTTATCATACAAATAAATTTATATGTGGAGGGAAGGAGCGCATCCACAAAGTTAATTCAGGAAAGGAAGTTCTGAGGATGATTGTTGCTAGGGCGGGCCCTCATTTTAGGGACAAGGTATCAAAGATGCTAATGATGGTTGTATAGAATTTCCCATTAGGATAGTGTTCCGTGGAAATTTTGTTAAATAAAGCTCCTCCAGAAGCCAGTTTTGTTTAGCACCTATGTATGGTATGTTGATACAGGCGGTGAAGAAGTAGAAGTCTGGTATGGTGAGTTTGGTCAGGATTAGAAGTCTTTATAAGTTTGTGATAAATAGTTGGTTATAAGTTGTGGGGCAAGAATAATGATGGCAGCATGGTTTTTCCATAAGGAATTACTTCCAATATGGTTATTCCATACATTTAATTCGAAAGTGAGGACTTGGGTCCCTTTGGATCTGCAATGTCAACTTGCGCTGATCTGAATCAGCAAAGTAGAATTTCTACACATTTGTAGTCTTACAGTCCATTTTGCATTAGCAGACTGCAGGGCCAGGGTGCTCCCACAGGGTCTTATAATTTCCTCACTGCATACTGGAAGGTTACCAGAGCTTTAACCTGCAGCTGTTAGGCGGTTTTTTTTGAGTCCTCTAATTTTACTTTGAGCGAAAATATGCTGAGCTTTAAAAGAGAGTGGTGTTTTTAGGAAGAGAGTGTTATAGGACCTAGTAAGCCAGCTTAGGATGCTTCCACAACTATATTGAGGGAAAGTTTCTAAGTGTGCTTGATGGCCTCCTCTTTAGGGTCTCAGACCAATGAGTTGGATTCCACTGTTATCACCTCCAAAACTTAAATCAAACCTTGTGTGATCTTCTGTGAAGGCGGGGCTTGATGATGTGCTACATCTTCCACAGGCTACGGATTGTCAGTATGAACCACCATTAAGATACTTCATTCAAAGCTGAAGTTGAGTGAATATAACTCTGGGGGAAACTGGTGGTTGTGTCATGAGGCATGGAGTGGTTATGAATGATATGAGGGCCATGGTGGGGGATGGCTAACACTTTAACTGCAAAGGTGTTGGTGCTAGTAGAATATAAGGTGTCCCCACAGGAAGAAGAGCCATGCTGGTAAAAGCACACATACCTGCAATAAGGTTTATAGTTCCTATGGCTTAATGAAGGGTGGACAGGTTAAATCCTGCACTTGGACCATTGTGTAGGTTGTGGTATTGCTGAACATACCATTTGTGAGTGCTTTTGGCCTAGTTTAAGTACCAGGGGTGGTAGCGGAAAGGAGCTGCTTGCGAGTAGTGCAACTGCTGTAAAGGTGGCTAAGGATGCTGCACGATGAGCAATGGGGCACACTGATCAGGTTTTAAAAACAAATTTCTGTGATTTCCTAATGACTGCCATGTTGAGGATGACCTCAATATTGTTTGCTACAGTGGGGAGAAGGATGAATGATGCCCTAGTGACACAAGCCCTATGGTTGGGGCGTATTAAGAGGTGATGCTAAAGTTACTAACAAGGTGGAACTAAACTCCATTAACCCCGAGATTAAGCGCCAACTTCAGGGACTCTGGGTCCAAAGTGGTCGTCAAGTGATAAAAAGTAATTTAAAAGACCTCAAGGTTTTAGAGGGTGCAGTGTTGCAAAGATTGCCTTGTGGGATGTCACTTTTTGTTGGTGGCGGTGTGGTCTACCTTAGCAGCATCAGTGAATCTCAGTTAAGTGTAATAGTCTTCTTTTGCTTCACGGATGGTGGTGTTTACTGGTGAGACCTTATCAAATTCTGTAAAGTATGTGAAGTGAACCTCTGAGGGATATTTTACTGTATTGTGGATGTGATACAAGCGCACTGTTTGAGAGGGAGTTGAATGGGTTAGGGCTTTTTGAACCCTGGTTTGGACCATTTCTTTTTAAATTTAGCAAGAAACACAGCTTCATGTAGGTCAGTTTTATTTTAGGTGGATGCTCACGGCTTCCACCAAGCACCAGTCGTTCTCTTAGCACATTTTCCCCTAGCACATTTTTGCTTGCATAAGAAGCAATTGTAGGCTCAGTATGGGGAGTTGTTCAATTTTGGGGTTTACCTTTTTCTGAATGCTTTGGCAGATACTGATTCTAAGGGCGGTTGGTTGGGCATCACTGTGTTGGTGTGTTCCAATTAGATTGGTTATGGTTGAGTCAATTAAAATATGACGCCAGTTAATACTAAGCCCAATTCATATTTTGAAGTTGCCTTGAGAGTTAAAGGCAGTATTGTGGTTCAAACTCCCAAAATGATTGGTGCCTTTATTTAAATTCAACTTGTAAAAGGTTTAGCTGCCTTGAAAAAGGCCGTTTTCAGGGCAAATTGTTTTAAAGGATGGTAAGGATGCAAAGCGCTAATATCTGACCCAGTTGTTTCTTTAAGGTCCAGAGGTGCCCAAGTTTTCATTAGTGAGAACTATACATTTCCTGTAAAACCTGAGGCACCAAGCAACTATTATAAAATTAACTCCAAGCCCTCTATCTGATGGGGGATCAATTATTTTAGCGAAGCATATTAGTTTTGATGCGCGCCATGATGCTCAAAGTACTTTAAAAAATCTTAAAAATAAGAAGGCGATTATTTCAATAAAAACTAGGATAAAGGGGAAACCTTTTTAGGCCAGTACTGAGATGATGATTCATGTCTAAACGTAACATTTTCTTTCTGTTCTTTTGTAGAGATATTAAGCTTTTCTGAGTACCTTGATGGCTTAGAAGATAGGAAACTGGCAGACTTAGGGGTTCAAATGGCGGTTTAAAAAGTTTCTGGCGTTCCAAACAGTGTAAAGTCATTTTCAGCTTTTTGGTCCTTGCTCGTTTAACTTGGTTGCTGACTTAGTGTGTAGGGTTCTTATCCACGCAGATTAGATATCAGGCGACCTTCTGAAGGCGCATGATAATCCTCACTGTGTAGATCTTTTTCTGATGCTACCCAATGTAGCATTGATGGCAATTGAAACCGTTCATTGCCTTGTTAGCATACTTTTGTTGACACTCTTTGACATAACTTCAGTACTTTGACCTAACACAATACTCAACAGAAACCTTGACCAAACTCTTCTTTGACGTTATCAGCACCAAGGTGTCCTCTTAAATGAGTGTCTTTTTTAATCCAAGGCTGGTTACTGGAAATCTCTTCATTTGATCTCAATATAAGTGGAATAATTATAAACTTAAGATTCTGTAAATAAGGCTTCTTATTAGAATAAAAAAGAAGTATATTTATATTTCTTGTAAAATTCAGGATGCAAACTAAATGTAAAAAGAAAACAAATGGGAGTGGGGTATAGTGATATTGTAGGAGTTTCATGAATCCCTTGCAGATCTCTTCTTGATTTCTGCCATGGTGGCGGCATCTACTTGGTTCAATGCTTGAATCTGCGAGCTCCTTCTCTCAGTGGACACCCCTACATATGATAACTGGTGACCTCTTGCTCAATACCTGCTTGTGGGTCTGAGGCTGCAATTTTCTTCTGTTTATTGCTTCTTCTCCTGATTTAGTAATATTTTGATTTCGTCAGGATCTTATGATGGTGCTGCTTTGATGTGCTTCTCTTTAGGGTTTGATCATCTGTCAGTATTTGTTTATTACCTTTTCAGGTTATATAAAAAAGGTTTAATTGCTTCCATCAGGTAACTGAGTTCAGAAGGTGGTTCGCTTATTCAACACTGGCGATTTCTAATAGTATTACTACATCATTGGCTTTTTGTAAATTACTTTTCACCCTTAAAGGTATAAAAGGGGGTCACTTCCATAGTTGCCAGCGTCGTCATCACCATCATCCCCAAACTTTATGCCTCTTTGATCAGCAGGTATCACATTTTTTGGGTAATGCCATCTCAACCAGTTGGTAAATTTCTTGGCCATTGTCATCTATAAAAGGGGTTTCATATCCCTTATCCGCGTTTCAAACTTTTATTTGTAATTCTTTTGGTGGATGTATACTGGTGAGGTTCCTTCCAGAGGCCAGGAAATATTTCCCAGTATACTTGTGGTAGCTTCCATTACAGTCATCACTAATCAATAAGAATGGCATTAAGTTAAAATTTATAAATTTGAAAAAAGGTTTGTCTGACACCTCGAGACTTCATTTGATGATCAGAAACATTTCTGAAGAGGACAGGGAAATTTCAGCAGCTTCAGAATCTGACATGCAGACCCCCAACCCCCATGAGTTTTATGCCAATGTCCAAGCCACCACCCCTATATATCCCCAACAAATTTCAAATAAATTTAATTCATATTTTAGAAATCAAATAAAATAATTAATAATCTGATAATTTTGTAATTTTCAAAATCTTCTTTATTTTGAAAACTCAGACATCTGGAACTAAAGACTTCATATGATACACCTTAAGCTTGTAAAAGCTATTGCTTACAAGTGACAGCTCCATAGGAAAAACTTAACTGCTTACATCCAGTTTAGGATTCTCTTTGACATGGGTACTCTTTACAAGATGCTAGACAACTTAAAAAACCACAATTTCATATATGCTGTTTTATCATGTTTGTGGGCTCTGATTGTAACCCTGTTAGCAAACCTCACCCAGCAACCAATTAGACGTCGTCCTTCACAAGTATACTCACAAGTTAGGGCACTGGACTTATAAGGGTCTAGCTTTAGGATTACCATAATGTTCTTAGATACTGCGTACTCTACTCAGGTTGCATTTTTGGAGTAATTGCATTGGATGATAGGTCAGAGTGGAAAACTATTAAGGATTTGAAGCTGGCATTATTTGGTAATTCATGATTAGATGCTACATAATTATACAATTATGCTTTTAAAAGATTTTTTAATCAAGATGCACTCTACCAAAGAAGGCCTGTCATCTGATTGGTGGAGATTTTTAAAAATAGGAATGGGCATTGTGAAAATGGATTAAAGTAGAGTTGTAAATGGAGAGATCTTTAATTAATATTTTTTGAATTTTAATTAATAAAATAAAAAATAAAAAATTAAATAAGTGAAAATTTTAGGAAGTTAAAAGTTTAATAATTGGATCCTTTGGACTAATGGCAGGGGTGCGGAAGATTTACCTGGAATATAATGTGCCATTTTGGCAGTGTATCTGAGTGACTCTGAATAAGAGCCTAATCCTCTCAACATACAAAAAGCTAGAAAATATAGGAATAGGAGCATTCTGACAAGAAAGAGGGTAGAGAACATGTAAAGCCTTACAGTTTTATGATTAGACAAGGTCAGTTGATTCATTCTGATGGGTTTTGATCCAGAGTGGGGTACTGTTCTTCAGACATGCCCTATACTTTGTATGAAAGATGTCTGATCCATGCCTCCTCCTGGAGACATGGAGCCTAGTTAAAGCTGTATAAATAGATTTGTAATGAACTGACTCATCAAGGTTAGTGGGTTCATGGGGGTTGAGGATCTTCCATGCTATCTGTTGCTGCTGCAGTGGTTTAACCTGTGACTCCTTTAGTCTGAGGACTGCTAGCAGGTTGTTGGGCTGCAGCATAATTTGAGCCAGTGTGTAAGTCTAGGAGAGCGTCCCCTCTGCTTGGACAAGGTGGTATTCCCGTTCCCTATAAAATAGGATCCAAGAAGGGCAGTTGTCCCTTTTGTCTCACAGGGTAACCTCACCCATATAGTAGACGAGCGATGGGTAACAGCCCTCCCTTTGAAGATTGTGCCACTCATCCCCACATTAACCTCAGCTGAATTAATACAGCAAATTGAGGAAATTTATGCTAAGGTGTCTGGAAATTGTCATCCCCATGGGGAAGAAGGCTCACACAAAGTCAATGGCAACAAGCTCTTGACATCAAGGCCTGAGAACAACAAATCCTCAGTAACAAAGTCAGACACGCTCATGCTTTCAGATAATAAAGTATCAAATGTCAAAGTGTCAAATGCCAAATTGTCAGCAAAACTTGATGGCATTGGGCCTTTACGAAATGCAACCCACAGTTCAAAACCTGCCCCAGACACATCAAAATCTTTATCCAATACTCCCACTTGGATAAATTGGATGCCATAGTGACCAGGTGCGGGTAGGTTAGGCGTCCTAAACCTGTTCCCAACCTCTTGGAACCGCCCCTACATGGGGCATCCCTGGGCAATTCCCACTTCCCGTTGGGTGAGATGCCATTGCTCCAGTCACTAAAGCTGAAGAAAATATGCAATATGACATCCAAGGTCAAACTGACAGCGACTCAACCCACCACCAACAATTTTGAAGCCAGCTCTAAATATTTCCTTTTCTTCCTCACTCTAAGTTCGTTGGGTTAGGAAAATATTAAGGGCCCCAATCCCAAGCTTGTCTAAGTTATTCTCCAAATCAATTATCCATTTAAGAAGTCATAACATATTGAGAGATTTGATGGTTAATTCTCTATTTTTAAATAAAAGGAAACCCAGTTTATTTAATACCCTTACTTTTATAATGACAAAATTCAAATCACCCAACCCAATCCAATCTTTCCAAATTTCCAAACCCGCAGGCCTTGGGTACATAATTGCCTGTTTTTTCATGGGTTTAATGACACATTTATGACCCATTGGTGCTCACTGGTGAAATCTCTTCTAGGTAAAATAAACGTTATTAAGCAGTAGTGCCTCTAGAATTTGGGCTTGCCATTTGGTTTCTTCAGCATCCCGCTTGGCAGGTTGGTCTAAACTTAACTTGCCACTATCATGACATAATCAACCATCCATTATTTTCAGCCATTTCTACCATTCTCATCAAGATGGGCGCAGCATTGTCATATTCTATCTGATGAATAGGGTTGTGAAGGAGTTTTACTATGGCTTCACTGCCACAGTGTATCCAACTTTAACTCAGTCCACCCTTCAAAATGGGGTTCCCATGCTCGAAGCTGCCAATGCGGCCTTGGGTTTGAATCCTAACTCTAAAATCAGTATCTGTATTGATCCTAAAAGCTGACATGGCCCCCGCAGCTGTGTCAATTTATCCTGGCACTCTGGTTTAAAATTCATCTTCTCTTGGCGCAAACCTTGTTATTTCCCCCAATCTAGTTGCAATCTCTTCCTTATCCACAGACTCGACTAAATCTGCCAATAAACAGAATTCTGCCTACTTTTTACTGCTAATAAAAATTAGTATTGGATCTCACCAGGTGTCTTTCAAGGCCTTGGTTGACACTAGAGGTGTGGTTAACTTTATGAGCTTAGAGTTGGCCCACCAACTTGTTCTTGACATGTACTTGGGTCCTGCAGTAATGGTCACTTTGTCAGCCTCCCAGCCATCATATAAAGTATGGCGCCCAGTACCTTTCTTAATTCACCAGTTTAGTTTTTGCGATCATTTTTCAGAAATGCCTAAGCTCTTGCTCCCAGTAATTTTGGGTGTGGGCTGGTGGCGTCGGCAGCATGTAAGGATTCACCTTAAGTCTATTATGCTGTTATTCTCTAATGGTCAGATAAAGGTCGAGTTTTTTTACTAAATACTCTTACCAAAACCTAAGGTCATAGTTTAATTACTTCCCTTGTCTCCCCTATGGGCCTCTCATCAGATTTTCCAGAATTGTTGATGAAATATTAAAAAATTTTGATTTCAAGGATGCAAACCATCTACCCTCACATATGGAATTTGATTTGGCTTTCTGAATAATGGTGCAAGCGGTGAACATAAACTGCCCATTTTATCCACAACCAGCGGAGGAGGAGGATTCCCTCAATGCATGATTAATTGATTTGCTTCAGAAGGTTTTGTTGTTCAAAGTGACATCTCCCTGTTGCCCCCCATCGTCTTTGCCAAGAAGGCTGATGGTTCACTTCATCCCTGTGTGGATTATGGACACCTTAATAAAGTTATGGTCCACGACTCCTACCCACTCCCCTTGGAACAAACAATTAGCAAAGAAATTTCCAAGACATAATTGTTCTCAAAACTTGATCTTTTTAATGCCTTCAATCAGATTCAGGTGATAGAATTTCAGGAATGGCTTATGGCAAATCAAACAAAATGGGGCATTTTACAATTTTGAGTAATGCCTTTTGGGCTAAAGAATGCGCCCGCCACATTCAAAAAATGATTAATAATGTACTGGGTGATCTCCAGTTCACCTGAGTGGTCGCATATATCAACAATATCTTGGTACACTCCCTATCTCAAACAACATTCAAAGGATTTGGAAGCAGTAGTGGCTGCCTTATATAAGGTGGGCTTGTTCATTAAGCCTTCAAAATGTGAGTTTTATTGGGAGGAAGTCACCTTCTTGGGTAATCTCATTTTAAAATGGGTACGCCATTTCCCCAATAAGCTGGACGCCATCCGCAATGGCTGACTATAACAACCCAAAAGCAATTGAGAAGCTTCTTGAGCACTATCATATTATTAAAGAAATCTTCTCCCGCCCTATCCCAGTTAGCCCCAATTCACCCGCTCACGGGAAAGAATGTCCCCTTTCATTGGACGCCTGAGTGCCAGCAGGCATTTGAGTCAATTAAAAAGGTGTTCTTGTCACCCCCATCCTAAAACACGCAGACCCCTCCAAGCTCTATGTTGTAGAATGTGGTGCGTCATCTGTTGCGGTTGGGGCCATCTTGCTTCATGAGCACAATGAGTTGGAACATCTGGTTGCCTACTTTTCCCGCAAGTTCTCTCCCACTGAACAGTCTTGGACCATCTATGATAAAGAGCTGGCAGCCGTAGCATGGGCCTTGACCCGTTGGCGGTATCTCTTGCAGGGCGCTCAGTATGAGTTAACAGTGCTTACAGATTACCAAGCTCTTCTCTATTTTTGCAAGCCATAGAAGTCGGCTCACCAACAGGCTCAAAACTACTGGGATTTGTGTAGCTTCAACTTCAAGTATGGTTTGTAAAAGGAGCGTTGAATGTCCTCCCCAACTTCTTAAGTCTTAACCCCACACATTGTCCTGATGACCCAAATGAGGTAGATCTTGTCACAGTCAATTTCCCACCCAAATCTTATCCATTGTCCCTCCCATGGTTTTGACAATGTACTTAGCTCTGGATGCACCCCTAATCTCCTGGGTCTTAGCAGCGCAGTAGGCCTGTGCAGAAGGAGTGGGCCTTATGGAGCAGTTGTCCCTCCCAGATTAGAAGCACTCCTTGCACTCTCTTACTGAGGGGCTCATTCACATTCGGTTGCAGGTTTGGGTTCCTTTCCTCCTTTGAGCTGAAGTAATTCAGGATCATCACAATCCTCCCGCGATTAGACATCCAGGGAATAAGAAGTGTTTTGACTTAGTCAAGCATACCTATAATTGGGTGGGCTTGTCAAAAGATGTTCCGGCAGGGATTGCAGATTGTGTAACTTGTGAATGGGCCAAGTTGGACTGGTCTGGCAAGAATGTTCTTCTTCATCCCTTACAACAGGCAGAAGGTCCATGGACATTGGTGTCCGCGGACTTCATTATTAAACTTCCCAGCTCCAATGGGTTTACAGTGGTGATGATGGTTGTCAACCACTTCACAAAATTTTCTCTATTGATGCCTTGTTGCTCCACTATTACTTCTGAGAAAACTGCTTTTCTTTTCGTGCGCCATGTGTTCTCAATGTTTAGTCTCCAACAGGAGATTGTCAGTGACTAAAGCCCCAGTTTACAGCGCAATTCTGGGATTAGTTCTTGGAAAACTTGAAGATTATGACCTGTTGCTCCATTGTGTACCATCCCCAATCCAATGGCCAAACTGAATGGGTTAATCAGCTTATGGAACTGTACCTGCGGTTCTACGCTTCTGCCAAGCAGGATACCTGGTCTGAAGATCTTCCCCTAACTCATTTTACATATAATAATGAAACGCACGCCTCCACTGGATTTTTCCCATATGAAGCGACTTTGGTATACAAACCCTCATTTTCAGTTAGCCCATTCCTTTTCCTATAGGTACCAGCTGCCTCTGACCATGCCCGACATGTCCAGACAATACAGTCCTTAATTCAGAAGCATCTAACTAAGGCTATAAACAACTACAAGCGGTTTGCAGATCAGAAGCAGCTCATGGCTCACAAAATCAAGGTGGGTTCATATGTCATGCTTGACATGTGACATTTGTGGATGCAGGTGCCCTCACATAAGTTTGCAAGAAAACACTTGGGTCCCCACTTGGTGGAGGAAAATTTGGGTAATACCGCTTTCTATTTGAAATTGTCACCTCACTGGAAGCAACACCCATTCTTCCAAGTGTCCCAGTTGTCTCCGTTCAAGGGGCAATTCCCTCGGAACCAGAGCCTGTTGTGATTGAGGGTGTAGAGGAGGCTAAAGTGGAGGTCATCCTGGCTTCCTGCAAATCTCAGCGATATGTCCAATATCTCGTCACATGGAAAGGCTATCCAGCCTATGAGAACAGTTGGGCCAAGGCCCAAGATTGCGCAAACTTCTTGGAGCTGGGTGAAGCTATCCATGCCACCCACCCAGACGTTCCTCATCCCCACCCCCAAAGATTGCTACCTTAATGGCGATCAAGTTGCCCAAGGCCCACAAGAATGTGGCCCTCACTGAGTTCCCCGGTGGTGACGCCCCCCTTTGGCAAAAGGGAAGGGTGATGTAAGTCCAGGGGGAGCGTCCCCTCTACTTGGACCAGGTGGTGTTCCCATTCCCTACTAAAAAGGGTCCAAGAAGGGCAGTTGTCCCTTTTGTCTCACAGGGTAACCTCACCCATATAGTAGACGAGCGATGGGTAACAGCCCTCCCTTTGAAGATTGTGCCACTCATCCCCACATTAACCTCAGCTGAATTAATACAGAAAACTGAGGAAATTTATGCTAAGGTGTCTGGAAATTGTCATCCCCATGGGGAAGAAGGCTCACACAAAGTCAATGGCAACAAGCTCTTGACATCAAGGCCTGAGAACAATAAATCCTCAGTAACAAAGCCAGACACGCTCATGCTTTCAGATAATAAAGTATCAAATGTCAAAGTGTCAAATGCCAAATTGTCAGCAAAACTTGATGGCATTGGGCCTTTAAGAAATGCAGCCCACAGTTCAAAACCTGCCCCAGACACATCAAAATCTTTATCCAATACTCCCACTTGGATAAATTGGATGCCATAGTGACCAGGTGCGGGTAGGTTAGGCGTCCTAAACCTGTTCCCAACCTTGGAACCGCCCCTACATGGGGCATCCCTGGGCAATTCCCACTTCCCGTTGGGTGAGATGCCATTGCTCCAGTCACTAAAGCTGAAGAAAATATGCAATATGACATCCAAGGTCAAACTGACAGCGACTCAACCCACCACCAACAATTTTGAAGCCAGCTCTAAATATTTCCTTTTCTTCCTCACTCTAAGTTCGTTGGGTTAGGAAAATATTAAGGGCCCCAATCCCAAGCTTGTCTAAGTTATTCTCCAAATCAATTATCCATTTAAGAAGTCATAACATATTGAGAGATTTGATGGTTAATTCTCTATTTTTAAATAAAAGGAAACCCATTTTATTTAAAACCCTTATTTTTATAATGACAAAATCCAAATCACCCAACCCAATCCAATTTTTCCAAACTTCCAAACCCGCAGGCCTTGGGGCCATGATTGCCAGGTTTTTTAATGGGTTTTTTTTCACATTTATGACCCATTGGCTCTCGCTGGTGAAATCTCTTCTAGATAAAATAAACGTCGTTCAAGCAGCAGTGCCTCTGGAATTTGGGCTTGCCATTTGGGTGCTTCAGCATCCCGCTTGTCAGGTTGGTCTAAACTTAACTTTCCGCTTATCATGACACTGTGGAGGAACAAGTCCTGGAGGTGCAATAAGGTGAGACGGCACTTGTTAAAGTTCCCATGTCCTGGGAGGGGCTGCCTTTACAGCTACCAACTGAGGGTTGTTACCCTGGTTGACGCAAATATAGGTAACTGAAGGGTGTAGGTAGTGGGTGATGCTGATCACTTAATTGAGCTATTGGGTTCTTTAGCAGTCTTCCCACCATAATTGCATAAAGTGTAGTTATTCTTTCTACCAAAGCTGGATTTCAAAGATTGGCTAATCTAAAAAATGATGCTTATTGATAAGTGATATGGTACCTTTCAAACTTATAATACTAATAATTTATCTATCTATCTCTTATCAATTTTTATACCTTCCACCTTTAGTTATTTTATTAATGGTTCTGAAAAATAAACGGGGTCTGGGGTGCACAATGGAAAATTGTCACTTTTTGCTCTAGTTGAGGTAACTTTGTACTTTCAACAAAATTTTAGTGTTTTTTTATAGATGCCTAATATTAACAAAAAAAAAACCAAAAAATTGATAAAGATTAAAAATATACTGAGTTTATAACCGACATATGAAAATAAAACAAACTCTAGAGGCTAATCCTTATAAAGTGCAGGCATTATGTCTTTCTATATATAAAGTCTTGAATGTTATGAGGTTAATTTCATGCCCAGGTAATGGTGTTAGGAGTCAACTTTGGCTTTCAAGTACTAAGGTCTGATGAACCAAAAGTCTCCTAGGCCAACTTAGGGCTGTCTATACGTGGTCCTTAAATCAAGTTGGATATAGGCTTAAAGAACAGAGGGGTGCAGTAGAAACTTGGTAATAGAATCTAAGAAAGTCTCCTGTAGGTAAACAGAAAATTTTAAACACAATGAGGCTGTACCTGATGATTGTTCATATGTAAGAAATAACAGGTCTTAAGGAAGTAACTCCTGAAAATCCTGAACTTAATGATAAAGAATAATAATATGGGTGATTGTATGCTAAAAATCTCTATATGTGTATGAAAAGTTATTTGACTGTTAGCTTTAATCTATGTAGCGACATCCATTACTGTGGTTGATCCATAACAAGCTTCTTAGGATATATACCCTCAGAGTTCTTTGGAGAGATGCCAGGGTTAAGCTAACAAATTAATAGGGCAATATCAGGTGCAAGAAAGGAGGTATGAATGAGTTTTGTGGTGCTGAATTAGCATCATTACAGTAAAATACATAGATGAGTTGGAATAGATGGCATAGAAATGGGTGCTATTGATGCTTCATCCTTCTTACACCTCTGGCTATTATATAACGCAGTAAATACTTGGGCTATTCCAACTGATATAAGAATTAATCTTCAGTATCTTAATTAGGATGGATCCTACAGGAAGTTATTTGAAGTTGGCTAGGTTTACTTTTATAAGGTCAGTGAACAAACTTTTTAGGAAGATTACCATCAATTTAGACAAAGTATAGTTTAATCAAACATTATTATGGGCAAAACGGTAACAGTTGATTCCAACTATAGCTATAATGAGTGAAAGTACCAAATGCTAACTTGACCTAGTTATCCACATGATTAACACTGAAAAGCTTTACCATGGTTAATAGCATATGAAATAGTAGATATGCACACTTAAAACAACTTGCATGCGTCAGATTTATCTATTAAAAGTGTGTGCTGATCACATTAACATCCATATTTGATATTAAAATGGCTCTTTTGGGTACTTGAATGAATAAACTCAGCTAGGATTAATTATAAAACTGACTTGGATTTATAGATCTTAGGATATTTGAATCCATCTATAGCGTAAACTAGCGCTGAACATATATATAATTGCCAGGTATTGTTGTGCTGTCAAAATAATTGTTAATGTTTATATGAATATAGAATGTTCTTGGTAAATATTGATAAAGACTCTTCTCATAAAATAAAATAATCATTACACCCCATACATAAGATGGACCACCTTCACATCTGCCGCAGGTTGAGCTAATTTTGACAAGTTGATATCAAATAGTAATGATGAGATTGTTGTAATATGGGGCACAAATTTATCTGATAGTATCAAAAGGTGAAAAGATATAAGGCCAGGTCAATTTAAGCCAGTTTAAAGATTGCACTCATATTTACTAATGGTTGAATGCCAGAAAAAGATATTAAATTTATCGCATGGAGGTACCTCACGCTTAGCTTACAAGTCATAACTTTTAAGAAAATATATTTGTACTTATTACTTTGCGCAACAAGTGAATACTTGGATTCTTAGCATGTATGTACCTCACGCCTAGCCTACAAGTCTTAACTACTAAAAGTTTTTATTTTTCTAGCCTTTGCAAACCTTGCAAAGATCTTAATCCTTAGCTTAAAGGTATCTACCATTTTACCTATCAATCAGAACTTTTATAATTACTATATTTCATAATGTTACCTGCTTCACACCAAGCAAAGATCTAAAGTTTTGGCTTATAGGTACCTCTCACTAAGTCTATAAGCAATAATCTTCAAAGTTATACTCATAGCTACCAGCAGTTGAACACCAAGCAATGATCTTAGATCATTAGCATCATTATACCTCTCAGCTAGCCTATAAGTTATTATTAAAAGAGCTTTACTTATATTGATTAGATGTTGCAAACCAATCAAAGATCTTAGATTATTTCATGGAGGTACACCTGGCATAGCCTACTAGTCGAAACTTTTAAACTGCACATGGCTGAATACAGTAGGGTGCCTACCATGGTACTTGACTTTTGATATCACTGCTCCCCTTGTTTTAATACTCCTATAGCCTCATATTAGTCCCCTAGTACTTCAACTTTCCAGCCAAGCTTGGAATCGTGACACACTCCTATATTTTAATAGAACCTTTTTTAAAGCATCACAATCAAATGGAGTGAGAAGCCTATCCCAACTTCTTTTAAAAGCTTTAGCAAAAGTGCTATTCATTTTCTCAAGTGATATACCAAGCTGATGGTATAAATATCGCTGGCCCTTTTATGGTAGTCTTCATTAACTTTCTTTTTACTCCAAGTTTGTGTACACATATTCCTCAGAACAGGGTCCAAATACTACAGAGAAACTTCAATGGGATTAACCAACATCATTGGTAGGTGTGATGAAACAATAATTCACAAATTTAAACCCTATAAGTTGAGATAGTTGGGATTGGTTGTAGTGATAGTTGCAATTCAAGTTCTATTCAAGAAACTCGTATAATAAAATTTAAAAAATTGGAATCTTTGGATCTCACTTCACCTATTGATACTGAATTGATTAGGCTCTGACGTCTAAATTATTTTGATAAATTTAACTCAATGGTTCCTTTAAATTTGAAGTGGTGATTCCATTGCGCCCAGTTTGGTTTTCAAACACTGAGTTGCCCACATGTGAAAATCTGAGGATTTCTCGCTTCTTTATTATTATCCTGCACGTTTATTCAGGATGAAGTTCAGTAGATTGATCATTGATAGTGCCTGTGGTTTACAGTATTTGGACCATTTGAAAACTCACTAGGCTTATTATAATTGCCCCAACTCTTCTGACTAATTTTGGGCATAATTTTCCCTCCATGTTTGAGAACTTCTTCCAAGGCAGGTTTTAATACAAGCTGTGGAATTGGCGTTTCCAGCTTGTTGACACTTCTACAAGGTTATTATTCAGATAAAGACCAAGTAAGGATAAAATAAATATAACTTTTAGTATGAGCTAAATATTAGATAATCTCTCAGTCAGTAGGCCAGGCGCTGGTATTTATACCTCTAGGGCATCTCCTGGCCATATATGAGCACAAAATTTCAATAGATATTTTAACACCTCAGTTCAGCCCTTGAACTGATATGACTGAGACCTTTTCTTAGGTTTATTGGTGGCAAAATACTCTCAAAATTGGGAAAATTCAGGTACAAAAATTGTGACAAAAACATGCAAAATTGTCCTAGGATCTTCTTGATTTGAGTTTCATCATACTGCTGATGAAATGCACTTTCTGTGAAATTCTTGCATCAATTAAAGTAGATGATGTACCCCTAATCAGGACGTCAGCAGGCCTCTCTCTCAATAGCACTAGGTACTCCCCTTTGGGCAGTCCATGTGCAAGTTCTATCATGCCAATTATGCGGATTAACATATGAATTTCGCCCTAGGGTGGGAAATTGATTACATTTTCGAATGTCTGATGGTCCATGGGACTTTTATTTGTTAACTTCAGGTTGGTCCCATACAATACTATATACTAGTTGTTTGATTATGTTCCTGATTTTGGGATTAATTGCCAAGATTTGATGCATAGGAAATTGTCCATAATGTGTGAGCATATTTGGCCTGAGTGTTTTGATAAAATACTTGATCAAATTGACATTTAGATATTTGGCCCAAATTATGTAATTGCAATAGGCTTTGAGGTGAGAGTATAGGTGTTAGCTCAAGAGTTGAAAGGATAATCAGCCCAATCTGATGGTTGTTGAGAGTTTAATTTTGAGTCAACCACCAGAATCTGACATTTTCCCCCTCTTGACTCGAACATAATCCTATGATTCCTGATTAACCTTTGTTGGTCTGTTATCATTGGACCAAATTCCCAATGAGCATGGAGTTGGGTTTTCTTATATGGTAACTTCAGACTGAATGCCCGATGAGTCTAAAGTAAGATCCTCTTATTGTTAATTTTGGCCCAAATGCCCATCAAGTCTGTTGTTGGATCCTCTCCCCAACCCCAAGTGCAAAATAATGTATTAATTAGAATAAAAATATTATATATAAATAGCTTTTTGTTTTTGTTTTCTTTAACTATCTGTAATCAGCCCGCTTATTAAACCTTCTTGGGAATTTTGTATGGACTCAGTTGTATATATGGCTAGTCCTAATATCCTTGATTGTGTATATGAACTTAGACGTTTAATCAATCACTTCAAATGGCCTGACCCAGATGCAATCTAACTTTTGCAATTGGCCCAATCCGTGGGTGTTGCAAAAAGGAACTTTCTCATTAACTTCAAATTTGGCCAGTGTGTAGCGTTTCTCTAAGTCCTTTTGATTTCAGGCCTTTTTCATGTAAAACCTGTGGTCAAAGGCCTGAGCTTGTAGTTTGTTTAAAACATCTGCAAGCTTCTTGACGTACTGAGTATAAGTGTTTTCACCAGGTTCCTCTAGGGCTGAATATAGCAACTTTGGTAGGGCTGGGTGTCTTCCATATAATACTTGAAACGGAGACATCCTGGTTGACAAATGGTAGGAGATATTGTAGGAAAATACTGCCAAACTTAGATAAGTTACTCCTTTTGGATAGTTTGGCTAATGTTGATTTTCTGATAATGTTTACTAACGTCCCATTTGTGCGCTCAACAGTCCCATTAGTTTTGGAATGATAGGAAGAAGAAAGCACACCTCGTATCCCATCAATTGGTTGAGCTTTGCAAGGACATTAACAGTTGTAAAAATGTATTTGTCTGTTTATTATTGGCCAATAAACCCTATAAGCTTATTACTTACACAGGTTCAGTTCTTGTGCAATTCGTCCACGTTGTATAGTATTTGATATAATCGGCTGATAATAGTATGACAACTATTATCCATAGTTGAATGGAATTCTTGGATCTTGGCCAAACGCTCAGCCAGTATTTTTATTCAAAATACTTGAGATGTCTTCAAAATAGGGATTCATTCCCTCTTACTGTCCAACCCAATCTTCTCTGAGATTCCCTGGTGACAGTTTCTCCAGTTTGACACACAATTGGCAGCAATCCCCTATTGTTTCCACTTCTTCTCTGGATCCCCGCTCAGATCCTTACTCTTTTCCTTAAAGAGTCTCCCAATTATCGCACACAGCAATAATATCCCTGAGAAAGAATAGAACAGTTGAAAGCTGATAAAGTTTACTACTTAAACTAAATAATGGATAAAAACCTCTTTTTATTATTGATAAATTCTAGGGACTTTATAGTGGGAACTTAACGCTCAACCCTTGGTTGGCACCTCTTCGATGAAACAGCAGCTGTTGCCATTGTTTTACCCATCCCTGTGTCAGCAGATATGGTCTTCCTCATACTGGCTAGGATACCGTCATTGGACATCCTCAAGACCTAAAATGGAAAGAGTCAGAAAACGTGTCCCTAACGTTTTCCTCTTGATCCAAGCAAACCAACCATACTTGGCTAGCGACCTGCTTTGGTAATGAGACTTGATACCTATTAAGGCGGTTCATATACTAACTGATTGATTTGCTAGTCGCAGGCAGCGTCACACGCCTCACAACTTACTACTTACATTCTAATCCTTTGGTGATGAAACCTGACCAATCCCAATTGGTACACCTGATAGTTAATCACTATCAGATGCCCCTATTTTGTTGGCAACTCTGCCCAACAAGATCTTAAGCATTTGTCCGGATTGATCCCTGATGGATCCAACCAGGCAAATATCTTAAAATCCCCCAAACATAGTTTCTCTGAAATCAGGGTCTATGATTTTCAATTCACCTCACATTGTGGAAATATCCCCTAGCAATTCCTGGTAATCTAGAAGGCTGGAAATTGGGCAAAAATCCCAACACATCACCCCTCTTGCCTAGATTTCCAGCAAGAAAAGGACTGGGGTAGGAGAACACCACTTTGGAAACTCAGTTGAATACTTCATTTGCTCAAGTGGAGTACACTTGTCAATACTCAACGCTGCTCAGGATGACCTTTGGTATAGGGATCTCTTCCTCTTCCTCCTTGCTACTGCCTACTCATATCATGGTCTCCACAATATACTGTCATGCTGGGCTGATTGATTTACTCATGATGATATTAGTCCCAGGATCTGGTTTTCCCTCGTCAGGGCATATGACCTGCTGTCATATAAGGATTCTTGGTCTGGCGTCCTCGATTTCCTGATTTTCTCCTCATCCTAGACAGGAGACTCTTGCTATCGATGTTCATTTCATGGCCCAATTAAGAATGCCTATTTATGTTCTCCCTTGTTATTTTCTTCTCATAACCTCTTGGCTCATATCATTCTTAATTCTTCTCTGGAGATCTTATCCCATTGATTTTGAGATATAATTTCTCCAAAATTGGAGCTTAATGGATTGTAGAGTGCATAATGTTGACTTCCATATAAGTCTGGCATCCCCCTCTCATCCAGCTCATATGTCAAATTCTGAGTTGCGGTACCAACAGCTACTCAACTGTTTGTCTAATCAAGATGTTCAGTTCTTTCATAAGATGAGTCAGGATGCGTGATGGAACCTCTTCTATGGTCCTTCTAGGACTCATTCGCCTAATCTGGCACCAGCGGCTAGTCCTTCCATCAAATTACCAAAAACGGTAACCAACCCTTCCAAAGCCAGACTAGCAATTGTCTTAAACAACTGTTGGCCAATTCTTCCTCTGTCAATGATTCTAGAGTTGAGTTTCAAAACTCTCCTGAATTTGGCTCCTTTTGCAGATGCGCCAAACATCATTAAGAATTCTCCTGAAATTATGCCCTTCGCTCTTGATTGTTCCTTTCTTGCAAGAACAGGCTTGCCTTCTGAGTTCCTCTTCTGACTCATACAATACTACAAACCTTCTGTCTTGGCTACCGAGCTCACCATTGGCAACAGTATTTATTTCAAACTCCCCTATGCAGAATTGAGGGCCCAAGTCACTGAGGCTAGATCCCTAGCGCTGAATCCTTCTGATCTTAAGAACATCCTAGATTGGGATATCACCGTTTATTCTCTTCTCTTTGCCGGCCAAGTTCTTTGAAGTTGGGGCATGAAGCTTCTAGCCTCTTCTGGGTTCCTTCGCTCCTTCTGCTTTAGCTTCCTAGAAGCTTGTAGTTGTCACTTGCAGGATGCTATTTGCTCCCTGCATGACTATCTCATTTCTGGTGCTTCCCATTGGTATCTTCCACTGATGGCTTTAATAGGGGGCATGATTTGGAAACCCCGTCTAAATCCCTTATTTACTAAAACCCATATGTCTGGTGTTCTTGACAAAGTCCATCGGCAAGCGCTCAAGACTAATTTTCTGGCTCTGGTACTATATTGGGATTACTTGGGGTTATTCACCGACTGCCTCTTTCTGTAATGTTGCTTCCCTCCCTGCTCCAGGGTTTTGCGATTGGCTTCTTCTGACATCTCATTTTCCTCTGTAAGTTCAGGGGAATGTCCCCTGTGCATAGATTGGGCGCTCTTTCCATTTCTGAATAAAAAGGGGCTAAAAGAGTGTGCTGTACCCCTCGCCTCCTAAGGCGACCTCGCCCACATGATAGATGAGCGCTGGGTAACAGCCCTCCTTCTTCAGATTCCTCCCCCGGTACTTTCGCTCACCTCAGTCAAACTGGTCAGCTGAAATAAGATAATCTGTGCTAAGATCACTGAATTGAAGTTGAAGATTTTGACACTGATGGGATCAAAGCTGGATGATCGGAAAATGCATGCCAAAAAAGAGACAAAATTCGAATCACTGCTGGAATTGTGGATAGTTTTGACTCAGCTCCAATATAATCAACGATGCCAATTCCCTCCCAAAATTGTCAGGATGATCCCCGATGGGCAGATGGTATCTTTGGAAACCATCGCCAACAGTTTAAACCCCAGATCCAGCAAATCATAAATTGTGGCTGACAGAACTCATTCGACTGAATGAACAGCTCAGCGACCAGGTATGGATGGGTTGGGCATCCTGAACCCATTTCCAACCAATTGGGACCGCCCTTACATGGGGTGGCCTTGAGAAATTCCTGTGGCTTGTTGGGCCAGATTCTGTCACACTAACTGATGGAAACGCAGTCAAGTTTTTGGTCATGCGTTAAAGATCAAATTGACAGCAACTCGGCCTCCCACTGAATCCTTTGATGTAAGTTCTGATTGAGATTATCAGCCCCTTTTCCCAAAAAATTCACTTGGTTAGGTAAATTTGAGGGACCCAATCCCTGCTTGGACTCCCCACAATTGAACACTATTAAATCAGTTGCCTTGAATTGAGAAATTGTTGGTCAATTTTCTTCATTTAATTTTTCAATATAAATCCCTTTCCCCAACTTTAGTTGTTTATGTTGAAAAACAAACCACCTTTTACGCTGGCATTCCCACACCCCTCGGGGTTTATGCCATGTTCTTCTGGTATTTCATTGGGTGTCTATACTCGATTATGGCTCATAAGCGATTTTTGGCAGAACTCCTTTCCAGTTCCATAACCGTCATACCAGCAGCAGTGCCTCTGGCATTCTGGCTTGACGTTTGGGTGCTTCAGCACACAGGCTGGCAGGCTGGTCTAGTTCTAACTTGCTGTTTGCCTGGCACCCTTCCACTAGTCGCTTTCTCACAGGGATCTGCATCCACTCAAAGAACTTGGTTTCATGTAGGTCTAGCCCTCTCAAGCATCTGATCTCACATTGATTTCAATTGGTTATTCATTCCTACAATGATCCATCCTCCCTCCCCCAAGAGGCGACATAGGCGGAATCATCCCCATATTGAGGATAATCAATAAAAATAAAAATTATAAATATATCAGTTTTTTCTATGTGGTTTATAATCTTTTTTAATACCTTTTATCAATTTTTTTCTTCTTTTTTTCCATGGGACTTGACCTTGTTTTGGTTCAGAGGTTCATCTTTTTTCTTTTTTTCTCCAAACTGGGTCCTAGGTATTCTTAAACCTACCAGTCTTCTATGGTTCAGATGTTTTTTTTTCAGAATTATCATCCAGATTGGTTCAGTGGTCCTTTTTTGGACTTGACCTAATCATCAGGACATGACCAACTTAATGGTTCATCGTTCCTTTGGGAACTCTTTTTTTGTCTTTTTGTCAATCTATCGCTTCAAATACTTAGCATGGACTTGATTTACAACTCTTCCATCCAAGAGATTCTTGATGGAGTAGGCGTCAGTCGCCATCTTGCTGATAATCTCCAATGGACCTGACCACAATGCATCCAGATTATTTCTTCTCCCAAAACCATGTGTATTGCAATAGGCAACTCTTTCGCATATTCAATATTCTGCTAAGGTTGGTCAGTTCTTATCATCCATCAATTTCGCTCAGATCCTTTTCTTTAACGTAGTATTAAATGCTTGTGATTGCATTTTGATCAGGATATTCATCAGTTGGTTTAAGTACTGTTTGGCACTCATCCCTGATGTTGGTTCCACCACCAAATATAAAATCAGCAGCAAGGCCTTCCTCCCATATAACAGCTCAAACGGCGTTTTCCCATCGCCATATGATGACTGATATTGTAGTCAAACGTTAAAAAACTCAGGTACGTTCCCACACGGAAGTTCTTCCTGCAACCAGCTTCCTCATTGTAGCGGCCAGCATTCCATTCACTCATTCTACCAGTCCATTTGTCTCCAGCTGGTAGGGTTTAGACATGACTCCTCTGATCCCCATTATCTCATTCAACTGCCAGATCACATGAGATGTGAAGTTTGTCCCATCATTGCTAAGCAGGACCCGCGGGCATCTATGTTGGTATACTACTTGATCCAGGATGAACTTTGCAGTTCTGATAACTTCTACTTTTGCCAGGGCCTTTGTCTCACCCATCTCGTCAGATGGTCAATAGCAACTATTATGTACTTGACTCCCCCTGTGCTCATTGTCAGTGGTCCCATCATTTCGATGGACACCATATGACAGTCAAATCCAGGGTGGACCAGTCAGTATCCAGTTGTATTCCTATGTGGCTTGTGCAGCTGGCACTCCACACTACAAGCTAGATAGTCAGCAACGTCGTAGTTGATTAACTCCCAGTAGTAGTACTGGCAAATATGGTCAGTTGTTTTTCTCAGGCCTCCATGCTCAACAACCTTATGAGCGGCTTGAATGATAGCTGCTCTTTCTGACAACTTCAGTAATAGTAACCACTTCCCGTTAATTGTCTTAAATACTTGTCCATCCATGGTCTTAGTGTTTTCCATTGCTTTTTTAAGCGCACCTTGGATTTCTTGGGGCTCATTCCCAATTTCTCCGTTGACTATTCTCTGTAATAACTCATCCACCTGCGGGTATACCATCTGGACCATTGTTAACTGCAATAAGCCATCTGCATTCTGGTGAGAAGCCCCCATTTGGTGGACAATATCATAATTGTAAGCCTATAGCTTAAGTGCCCATTGGACCAGTTGTCCTTCTGGTTCTCTCAAAAATAGATCCAATGCAACAAGGAGTGGTCCGTCACCACTTTGAAGTGCTTTCCATGGATATACACCTGAAACTGCTTACAGGCGTAAATGACCACAAGGCATTCATGCTCAGTTATGGTGTAGTTCCTCTCAGCAGCTGAGAGTGTCCAGCTCACATATGCCACTGGACGTTCATCCCAAAGTTCATCTAACTTGGCTTATTATGGCGCCAATTGCCGTCAACAAAGCATCACTTTGTATAATAAACTCTCAATTGAAATTTGGATACTTCAAAATCGGAGAATCTATTAGGTACCAGCATAGCTCATCAAAGGATTCCTGCGCTTCTTCATTCCATAAGAATCCTTTTTTTGGATCCTTCAACAGATGGAATAAAGGTTCAGCGATTCTGGCAAAATCCCAAATAAATCTTCTGTAGTATCTGA
The DNA here is from genome assembly GCA_022478985.1 of Massospora cicadina. Lineage (NCBI taxonomy): Eukaryota > Fungi > Entomophthoromycota > Entomophthoromycetes > Entomophthorales > Entomophthoraceae > Massospora > Massospora cicadina. The sequence goes on from JAKSZP010001565.1 coordinate 64,601, forward strand.
CCATTCCAATGAACACTTGGATGTCTCAGACACTCTTTGGCACAGCCATCCATTCTATAGCTTCAATTTTCTGGGCTTGCAGCAGCAATCCACTAGAGTTGATCACGAATCCCAGATATTCCAACTCTTTCTTGAAGAAGTGACACTTCTTTAGCTTAATCTTCAGGTTGGCCACTGACAGTCTCTTATACTTCTTCCAAGTGGTGTAAATGGTCAGTAAACGTCCTACTGAACTCATTGATATCATCCAAGTACACCAGGATGCATGAAAACTTCAAGTCGCTCAGTATAGCGCCCATGGCCCTCTGGGACGTTGCAGGTGCATTGCATAGACCCTGGGGCATCCTCGTCAGTTAGTATAGCCCCTGCGCGGTAATAATCACGCATTTTTCTTGGTCTTCTCTTAGCAAATTGATTTTTCCAATATCCCGAGATCAGATCCATCATTGAGAAATACTTTGCTTCTCCCCATCGATATAGTGCATCATCAATTCTCAGTAGGGGATATGAATCCTTTTTCATAATCTTATTCAGCTTTTGGTAGTTGATCAACACCTGATTGGAGCCATCCTTTTTCTTAACAATAAGAATCGGACTTGCCCAGGGACTCACCAATGGAACTAGAAGCCCATGCTTCACTAGTTTGCTGATTTTCTCTTCCACTACTGCTTTGGCTGCCTTTGACCATTGAATTGGTCTCATCCTAATCGGCAAATTTTCCCCATTAATGACCTTGTGGATCACTTCTCTCGCACATCCCAAATCATGGTCATTCTGGGTGAATAATTAATACTTTTCAAACAATTTGAGCACCTCCTCTTGCTAGCCTTCCATCAGATCAGTAAGTTTCTCTTATTCAACGAATAGATTGATACCCTTGGTCATCCTGGCTGGTAATCCCATCTCATTGAGAGTCCCAAAATCGTGGAATCTCCTAAATTTGGCCATCGGGATTAGATGAACAAATGCAATGATCTGATTCTTCCTGATCCTCATCAGGTTTTCACTTAAATTCACCAGGAGAACTCGAATTTCTCCTCGGCTTGGCATTATTATTCCAGGAGCCACCCAGGGCTCTACTTTAGGCTTCTTCCAGGGGCTTCCGACCTCCCCATACAGCAGCTCAGGTACCTCCAAAGTCAACCCCATGTAGACTATCATCTGGGATCCTGGCAGTATGGTTTTCTCATCCTTGATCCTCAGAGGAATTCCCCAGTTTTCAAGTATTTCCGTCAGCATTTCTAGTCACTTTCAACCAACTAATTGGTATCAAATTGGGACAATGCATCATTGCATATCAGGTTGATGAAGTTGTTTCTCCTATTCAATGGAGCTTCTCCATCCTTCTGATATACTAATGGTAACGTTTGATCCAATATAGTCAACGTATTATCCTTGAAGCTACATTTAACTCCATACTTCCATAGAAATTTGTTCCTGATCATAATGTCATAGTTTTGGTTGGCTAAAACTATTGCTGGCGTAGATACCACCAAGGACCCAAATTAAAGTGGCAAAGCACATACGCTCCACATGAGATGGTGGTATTTGGCCCAGCTGTCCCTTACTCCTTCTGTGTTCCAAGTCAGGCGATATCTTCATTCTCTTTACCAGCTTGGTTGATACAATGTTGATGGGTACTCCACTGTCAACAATCGCCCTCACCCTCACTCAATTCACTTGTATATCTATATATGTACATTTGAAGTATTGTAAGATAGTGTTTACTGAGTGTATAGCAGTATTATTAGCCAAATAGAGGGTGTGAATGATTTGTGCCAATAAATCAGGAAACAATTTCTTTATTGCACTGAGGGGGATCAACAGGTTTGCCTCATCTAATCGGATTTCAGAAAAAATGTCAGGATTATCAGTGGTTCAAATCTTGTCCGCCAGTTGTTGAAAATATGGCCGGGCAACTTCCTTGATTATCTTGGGGTTAATTCCTTTTGCCCTAGACCTTGTCAATGTGTTTACGATAAAATTGACCACTTGATACAGTTGATCCTGTATGTCTTCATCCACAAACAAATCACTGATGTTAATTTCCTCATTCATGATATTTTGAGGAACAGGCTTCTCCACAGCTCTAGAATGTTCCCCATCTAGGATGCGGGCCCTTTTCCCAACTCCTTTGCAGTTGCAGACTCTTTCTTTTGGACCACGTTGATTTGATCCTTCAGCTTCTTGCAGTGCACAGCAAAATGTCCCTTCCCTCCGCATTGGTAGAAGACCTTCTCTTTCTTATTCATCTGTCTGAATTAATTGGGCTTATTCCCCAGCACAGTTCAGTTGTTTGTCTCTTTAGCACCTTCATTCCCCTTCATGTGATTTTATTTGCATACTGGGTTGAATTTGAAACTTCTGTTTGGGCATCAAAGGTTGCTCCCAAGATTTTCAAATTATCTACCATTTGAGAGGTAGTAATTTCCATCGTGAAGATGAAATACATCATTCAGTGCAAATTACAATAGGGCCAAAAGGCCACTTGTAATGCGATTCTGGCATTGAAGTCATCCAGTACCTTCGCTCCAACCAGGATTTGTGACTCCTGATTGGACTGATCGCGAAGCTTGCTAAATATTCGTCCTTATAGAACTGGATTCCCATAAACTCCTGTTTGTGCTTTGACATGCGTGTTGGACTCCTGAATTCCTTCATTATGGCTGCTTTGGCCTCCGTGTATAACCAGCTGTCCCCCTCCAAGTGGGGCAACACTAAGTTCTGACAGTTGATGTCTAGGCAATTATTGACTTTTAATGCCTTTTGACGATCACCATAGCCATACATAGTCATATTAAACAGTTGGAAAAATGCTGGGCGTTATCCCAATGGAAAGTTGGCAATTTTGTCATTGCCTTAAATTCCTCTGAGTTATCTCTAGCTGATTCTCTAGGTTCAGCTACTTGGCTCACTTGAGGAGTGACTTTGGGCATCATCTCTGATATGGCAGCAAAAGCGGGCAGCATGTTTCTTGGGGTATTTAGCTTCCCAATTATCATACAAGGACTTCTTTCTTTGGCATCAGTTATTGCATATGGCTCACAATCACATTTGTGAGTTTTTATCTCCTCGACCTTTTTTTCAGTCACTCAATGTCAGCACTGAGTTTTCTCAAATGAACACAATCTTCTTCCCGCTCTGTTTTCAGATATAAGACCTCTCAAATTAAGTCCCCTTCTTTCTTCTTTAATGAAATTGCTTTTCCAAGTAACTCGTTCCCAAAACTTGCAACGTTATTGATTCCTTCCTCCATCTTGGTGACTTGTTCTTCCAAGGCTGCAAATTCTTGATGATTCGCTGAGTTTAGGGCATTCTGATTAACAGTGGCCAACTTTGTCCATAGTTTTCTTAACTCATCTTTATATGACATCCTTCTAAGTTCTTCTACTCTACTACAAACCCCTGTAGTGAGAAGCACTTTGTAAAAATTTATGGGTCTGGTTATTATTGGCCAATAACCCCTATAAGTTTATTACTTGCACGGGTTCAGTTCTTGTGCAATTTGTTCGCATTATATAGTATTTGATTCAATCGTTTGATAATAGTATGACAACTATTATCCATAGTTGAATGGAATTCTTAGATCTCGTTTAACACTCAGTCAGTATTTCCGCTTGAAATACTTAAGATGTCTTCTAAATAGGGATTCGTTCCCTTGTACTATCCAACCCAATCTTCTCTTAGATTCCCTGGTGACAGTTTCTCCGGTTTGACATAGTTGGCAGCAATCCCCTTTTGTTTCCGCTTCTTCTTTGGATCCCCTCTCAGATCCTTACTCTTTTCCTTAAAGAGTCTCCCAATTATTGCACACAGTAATAATATCCTTGAGAAATAATAGAACAATTGAAAGCTAATAAAGTTTACTACTTAAAACTAAATACCAGATAAAAACCTCTTTTTATTATTGGTAAATTCTAGGGAATTTATAGTGGGGGATTCGGCGCCCAACCCTTGGTTGACACCTCTTCAATGATACAGCAGCTGTTGCCATTGTTTTACCCATCCCTGTGTCAGCAGAGATGGTCTTCCTCATACTGGCTAGGATACCGTCATTGGACATCCTCAAGACCTAAAACGGAGAGCCAGAAAACGTGTTCCTAACATTTTCCTCTGGATCTAAGCAAACCAACAATATTTTGCTAGTGACCTGCTTAGGTAATGGGACTTATTACTAATTAAGGCAGATTACAAACCAACTGATTGATTTGCTAATTGCAGGCAGCATCACTCTCCTCACAACTTACTACTTACATTCCCAATCAGTTGGTGATGAAACCTGACCAATCCCAATTGGTACACCTGATAGTTAATCACTATCAGATGCCCCTATTTTGCTGGCAACTCCGCCTGACAAGATCATAAGCATTTGTCCATATTGATCCCCGTCAGATCTAACCAGGCGAATATCATAAAATCCCCAAACATAGTTACTCCAAAATCAGGGTCAACCAATTTCCAATTCACCTTGCATTAGGGAGTTATCCCTTAGCGATTCCTGGTAATCTAGCAGTCTTGGAATATGGGCAAAAATCCCAACAGCTGTAAAGTTGGTTCCATTATCAGTCAGAATAGCCTGGGGACATCCATGTTTGTAGATGATGTTTTTAAGGATGAACTTGGCGGTAGTTGCTGCTCCAGCTTCCCAAATGGCCTTGGCCTCAACTATTTGGTCAAGTGGTCAATGGCTACAATTATGCACTTGGCCTTTGTATTGCTTGTTAGAAGTGGGCCGACAACATCAATAGATCAGTGTGCCAGGCAAACTTGGGCCAAACAAGCTGATAAGAGGTGATTTTTTGGAATGGTTTTTCACCATGGCACTCTGCACAGCATTCTAGCGATTCTTGGATGTCAAAATGCATTGACTCCCAATAGTAGAATTGCTTCAGATGCTCTTTCTTTTCTTGAATCCTCAATGCCCTATGGCCTTATGCGCTGCCATTATTAGGTCTGTTCATGCTGATGGTCTTGGGAAAATATACTTTTTGTCCTCGACAATCTTGTAAAGCATCCCGTTTTTAATGGTTGTATTTTTGTAGATCTGGTAATATTTTTTGGATGAATTTGGGCTCACCTTGATACTTTCCGCTGATTGTTTTCATAAACAACTCATCAGCAGCCTGACTAAGTGTTGCAATGGTGGGTAGTCAGGATAGAAAGTTGGCGTTTTGGTGTTTTGCCCCAGCTTGATGCTCAATGGTGTAGTCATAAGCTTGAAGCTTTAATGCCCAGTGGGCTAATTGGCCCTCGGGTTTTCTTAAGTTGTTTAACCATCTTAGGGAAGCATGATTGGTAAAAACTTTAAATGAGTTCCATGAAGGTAGACCTGGAATTGTTTGCAAGCATATATGATGGCTAAGCATTCTTGTTCCATCACTTTGTAGTTACTTTCCTGAACGTTTAAGATCTGACTAGCTTTGCAACTGGATGTTCTTCACTGTCTTCTTTAACTTGGGATAACATGGCCCCCAATGATGTTTGGGATACATCAGTTTGGATAATAAATTCTCAATCAAAGTCTGGGTATTGAAGAACAGGCATGCCTAATAGGGCTGATCAGAGTTGGTCAAATCCTGGCAAGCTGGAGTCCAGTTGAATGGTACCTTATATTTAAGCAGATAGAAAAGCGGCTCTTCAAGTTGTGCAAAGTCAGCAATAAATTGGCAATAGTACCCAATCATGCCTAGGAATACTTGAATATCGTGCTTGTATTCAGGCCATTTCATTTTGGAGATGGCATCCAGCTTAGAGGGTTGGGGCTGAAGACCCACTCTATCAATCACAAATCTGAGGTACCCCAGTTGGTTTTTGAAAAACTGACATTTTTCGGGCTTGATTTTTAATTTGCAGCATTTAGCCTTCTGAAAACCTCCTCTAAGTGTTCCAGGTGGTCGTCAAAAGTGCGTCTGAAAACGTTGATATCATCAAGGTACACTAGTACAAATGACAATTTCAAATCTCCCAGGATTGTGTCCATTGTCCGTTGGAGTGTAGCCAGGGCATTGCAGAGCTCTTGAGGCATTCTCATCAGCTGGAATAAGCCCTCTTGGGTTATAATTGCACATTTTTTGCGCTCCTCTTTGGGAAGATCTATTTTCCAATACCCACTGATAAGGTCCATTGCCGAGAAGAACTTTGCACCCCCTAGTCTATCCAAGGCATCATTGATTTTTGGCAGTGGGTACAGGTCCTTCTTTGTGATGTTGTTTAAATTTCTGATAATCAATAACTACTTGGTTGCTTCCATCCTTTTTCTTCACTATTAAAATTGCTGCTGCCCATGGACTTTTTGAAGAAACTAAGATGCCACGATTGAAAATTTATTTAATATCCTTAGATACTTTTTCTTCTGATAATTTTTGGCATCTAATCGGGCATAAACAAATAGGTTTATGACCCCCAATATTGATTTTGTGGGTGACGCCCTTAGCACATCCCAAGTCAAAATCATTTTGTGCAAATATTTCCCAATATTTAGAGAATAACTCCTGAGCTTGGCCTTTCTCAGAGTTGGTCAGGTTGCTTAAATCATCCATATGGACAACATTACTTATGCTGAGTAGGTCCTTATTGGGGAGCCTTAATTTGACAAAAGTTTCGAACTCATGGAATGAGTGATTTTCTGTGGTAGGGAACAGATGCAGAAAAGTGATTTTTTGATGTTTCTTGATGGAGATGGGACGATTTTTCAGGTTTGCACATAAGATATGTATTTCTCCGTGACCTGGAATGATAGTAACAGGGATGATGTTTGGTTCAAGTTGAAATTTAGACCATGGTTGATATACTTCACCATAAAGTCCTTCTGGGATATTAATTGTTAGTCCCATTGGGACGATTACATGTTCTCCAGATGGTATAGTGATGGTCTGATTTGATTGAAGTGGAATGCCATTTGACTCATCAATCTGTGTGGGTAGTGGTTTTATCTTTGACTGTGCTTTGGAATACTCAATTGGGATTATTCCATCTTTGTAGGCCAGATTTATGAATAGGCTGGGTTTCTTTTTCTCAACTGCCTTACCTTGGTTATAGTAAAGAGGAATGGTCTGGCCAAAAATGGTGAGAGTATTGTCCTTATGATTGGTAAAAACTCCATATTTTCTTAGGAAGTCAGTCCCAATTAGGATATCATAGTTCATATTTGGCAATACTATATAAGGTGCTTTTACTACAATAGATCCAAATCTGAGAGGTAGGGTATTGTAGGCGCCCAGAGATTTAGTTGTAGTGCTCCAGCTGTTCCATATTCCTGACAATGAGCAACATTTGTGCAATTTTCAGTTTTTTAACCAACTTTTTACTGACTATACTGATAGGATCACCACTATTGATGATGGCCCGAACTCACACCTTGTTCACTGCTATGTCCACATAAGTACATTCAGAGTATTTTCAGAAGTATTTATTGTATGAATGCTGTGATTGATGCCTGATTTTGGGTGTGATTTCAGGCTTGAACAAATATCTGGGAAGTTATCTGCTAAGGTCTTTGTGTGAATAGCTACTTGAACGTTGTTGAGCTTAGGTAGGTTGGTTGAATATCTGGGTTGTAGGTCCAAACCCTGATCAATAATTTGCTTTGCGTAAGGTTTTAATACCTCTGCTCGGGCTTCTTTGGTTATTTTCAAGGGTTTAGTTGCTTTTGCTGCGGCCAAAGTAGTGACCATTATGACATCATTAGTCATGATATGGTTGAGGTCATTTTCAGCAACATCTTTGGCCCTAAAGAGCTACCAGGGTCAGGTGGAATGGTTTAAACATCAGTGGAGTTAGAGCATTCTGCCTCTACTCAACCTGCTCTTTTCCCGCCTCACTGTCACTGTTGATTTCTAGAGAAAAGTTGACCCCAGGCTTTTTGTTGGACCATCTGTAGCATTCGCTAAAAAAGTGCCCCTTTTGACCCCAGTAGTGACATGTAATTGGCCCTTTTTGCTGCTTTTTCTCGAAATTTTGGTTTGTAGTCTAGAAATTTTTTTCCCTGATCAGAAATAGTGTTGCTTTTTGGGCCCAAAAAATCGGGATTTTTGCTGATCTTTGGCCCAATTAGGGGTATTGAAATTATGGGAACAGTCTCTCAAGTAATTGGTATGCTCTTGAATTTCCAAGCTTCCATTAAATGTAGGTAACATGACATTGTGCAGTTCATGGAAGAGCATAATTGAGTGCTCCATTGCAATCTTGGCGTCAAACTTATCTATGGCATTGCACCCATGCAGAACTTGTGCCGCATGAAAAAATCTATCCACAAAGTCCTTAATAGTCTCATTCTGCTAGAATTCAATATCAAAAAGCTCTCTTTTTCAGGTTTCTAATTTCTTAGGCCCTCCAAACTGTTTTGTCACTGCAATTTTGGCATCCATATAGGACCAATCGTCGCCCAATTAGGGCATAATGAGATCACAGTTATGGGCATCAAGTGAGTTAATCAGTGCTGATCCTTTTGCAAGGTCTGATGCTCCCTTCTTTGCTTTTTAAAATAGCTTGAGGAAAGAGTGAACATTCCCATCCTTATTAAATTTTGGTAAATTCAGTGGTTTGAAGTCATCTCGCCCAGTTTTGGGCATAGGGGTTGTACTTCTTCTTGAACGTCTTAGAGTATCATCACTCATAATTGGCCCACTTTCCCATTGGAAAGTATCTGGAGTCGTGATTGCTGCCAGTACTCTAGGCATAGAATGGATGTTCAAAATATCAGATTCTGCATCAGTGTCAATTTCTGATGATTCAGTTTCATGATATTGCTCTGAACTACTGGATTCTAATGCTTAAATTCAGCCCTTAGTTTTTCCATCCTGTTTTTTGGCTGAATGGACAGAGCTTTTACCTATTTTGTTTTTGTCAAACCTGGGTGGCCATTAGCACTTTGTTTTTTTAAGTTTGTTATAAAATTAGCGGTATTTGAGAGATATGTCAATGGATTTTTTGCACAGGGTTCGACCCACTGAGCAATTGGACAACAATATGATGATCGTTGTCTTGACACAACAGAATAGACTTGTAAATAAATAAATATGGAGCACTCGCTCCCTCAACTCTCTTTTATTTATATATTAATACAGTGGATTCTCGCTTTTCTACTCACTTTTAAAACTACTAACAACCTAACCTCCTTGATCATCTCATCCTGCTTGTATTGTAACAACTTCAGATGGTACCACTTTCATGGCTTAGTAATTCACTTCGCCATATCTCATTGGTTCCTTCAATTCTTCATTTGTTAATTCATGATTGCCCAATTTGGCCAGTTTCCCAATAACCCAATATCACCTCATTTCAAAGCGCTTGAATTAATTATACTCATAAATATTCAGCAGATTCCATTCATTTCACTATAATGACTCGGGGCTTATTGTCCAGTCATATTGGAATTGCAACATTACCCCTCCTTGACTAGATGATATGGCTCTTATAGCTTATATGCCCAGAGAAACTTTGCATGCACTCGGTTGATGATCCTACCGCTAGCGGGGTCCTTGATAGTATATTCATCCATACCTGTTTTTTCAATAACTTCAAATGGCCCAATCCAGATACTGGCCAACTTGTGTTTCCAACTGAACCCATGTTGATCATGGAATAGAACCATGTCTCCATCTTTAAATTGCGCTAGGCCACTTTGCTGTACCTGATCAGCAGCCTGGCTTTTGATTTTCTTGGCTAAACTGAATGAGTACACTTCAGTTTGCAATTTAATCAGCGTATTCATTAGGGCAGTCAAATAGCATTGCAGATCCATTCTGCCGGTGTCCTCTACACAAGCATATAAGAGCGCAGGCAAAGCGGGGTGCTGCCCATAAATCAATTGAAATGGGCTTTTCCTGTGGCAGAATGATAGCTAATGTTGTAGGCAAACACCGCAGTAGAAAGGAGGTACTCCAATCAGAGGGCCTATCTGTAACCAACTTTTGTAGTATATTCACCAGGGTCCCATTGACTCATTCAACCATTCTGTTGGACTCCGGGTGATATGGGGTTGTTAGAACCCCACAGATGGCCATCATCTTGTTGAGCTTGGGAAGTATGTGAGAGGTAAAATTAGTACCATTGTTGGTAAGGATAAACTGCGGGCAGCTGTGACGCTGAATGATACACTCCATTACAAATTTAGCCACAGTAATTGCCCCCAGGTCCAAATGGCCTGCGCCTCAACCCACCTTATCAAGTGGTCGATTGCCACCAGGATATACTTGGACCAGTTTGCTCCAGTTGGCAAAGGACCAACAACATCAAGGGAAACTGTATGCCAAGCAAAGTGTGGCTTTACTAACTGGTATGAGGTCTTCCAGTGGAACAGCTTTTCCACTTGGCACTGGTGACAGGAGGAGATAGTATCAAGCACATCGAAGTTCATGCTTTCCAGTAATACTGGGGCTTTAATAATTCCAACGTCTTGCGCACACCACCATGCCCAACTGCTTTATGTGCGCTCATGATAATGTTAGGCCGCGTTGAGGGTTGTGGGAAGTTTACGGTGGAGTTGCCAATCCTGCTTATACAACTCACCATTCCGCTGGAAAGTATTGGCTCGCATTTCATTCAACGCCTTGATGACTTGGGGCAGCTCATCATTATACTTCCCACTGAGCATCTTGTCATACATAATATTACTCAGGTCCGCCATAACTGCAATAGTTGGTAGCCTCGACAAGCAATCAGCATTCTGGTGTTTTGCTCCTGGTTGGTGAAGGATCTCAAAGTTGTAAGCCTGTAGTTTAAGAGCCCATCAGGCTAGAAGACCCTCCGGCTCCTTAAGATTCTGCAACCAGCGTAATGAGGCATGATCTGTTACAACTTTAAACTTTACACCATGAAGATATACTCTGAATTGCTTATATGCGTAAATCACTGCTAAGCACTCCCACTCAGTCACAGTGTAATTACGTTCATGGCTATTCAGGCTCCAGCTGCAGTACGCCACAGGATGCTCCTCCCCTTCATCATCTTTTTGGGACAGAACTGCCCCACAGCGGAAAGAGATGCATTCATCTGTACAATAAATTCCTTTTCAAAATTTGGGTAGCGTAGCACTGGTGCACTGATCAATGCAGTTGAAGAGTATCAAAAGAGCGTTGACAGTGTTCCATCCATACAAACGTGGTATCCTTTTTTAATAACTCAAACAGTGGTCCTCCAATACAACTAAACTTTGGTATGAATAGGTGATAGTAGCCAACCATCCCTAAAAATACTTGTATAACTCGCTTACTGCTTGGTGTAGTCATTTTCCGAATGGCCTCCACCTTAGCTGGTTGGGGCCTCATCCCTGTTGCATCAACTACAAAACCAAGGTACTGTAGCTGATCCTTAAAAAAGTGGCATTTCCGAGGTTTTATTTTGATGTTGGCCTTAGCTAACCGGCAGAAGACCTCTTCCAAATGGTTAAAGTGCTCAGAAAATGTGCGGGAGAAAATGTTAATATTGTCAAGATATACAAGAACGCATGACATCTTCAAGTTGCCAAGGATGGTGTCCATCACCCGTTGGAAAGTAGCTGGGGCATTACATAACCCTTGTGGCATACGTGTCAGTTGGAAAAGCCCTTTTCACGTGATAATGGCGCATTTTTCTTGTTCCGCTGCAGGTAACTTGATCTGCCAATAACCAGATATTAAGTCCATTGCGGAGAAGTAATGAACTCCCCCAACTGGTCCAATGCATCATCAATTAGTGGCAAAGGGTATGAGTCCTTTTTTTGATGCTGTTGAGCTTGCAGTAGTCTATAACTACCCAGTTATTACCATCCTTCTTTTTGACAATTAGGACGGGGGAAGCCCATGGGCTCTTCAATGGTTCAAGCATTCCTTGCTCCAACAGTTTATCAATCTCTGCTGTGACAACTTCTTCCACTGCTCTAGATCGACGGATTGGTCAAGATCTTGATGGGGGGATGATCTCCAGTGTCCACGTGATGGATCACTCCTTGGGCGCACCCCAAATCATGATCATCGACAGCAAATATCTCTTTGTATTTTCGGAATAAAGCTTCTGCTTGATCCATCTGATCTTCTGTTAACCCCATTAAATTTTCACGCAGTACAACTGCCATTACCCCAGGCTGTGTTTCAACGGGCAGACCAAAATTCATCCAATGTACCAAACTCATGAATTCTGAGGACCTCCTCAACTGGAATGAAATGTAGAAATGCAACTACTTGGTGTCAGAGGATTTGCATTGGTTTATCCTGGAGATTTGCTACCAAGACCTTGATCTCCCCATGCCCTGGGAGTATAATGCCAGGGGCCACGTGGGGCTCAAGTCATGATTGTTGATAGGGCCCAATGACCTCCCCATATATCCCAGAAGGCACTTCCACCTCTAACTCAGTGCTTATAATTGCTTGATGGCAAGAGGGAATAGATATAGAGCCAGCAACTCTAAGTGGTAGGCCTTGATATTTGTAGATTTGATGGGGAAGGGCCCATGTCTTGAGCTTAAGTCAATGATAGCGAACTGAAACCACCCCATCACCATATGCAAGGTTAATATGACTCATGTGTACCAGATCTTTTGATATTCCGCTGGAGGTAAAGTAGAATGGGATCCACTTTCCCAGAATTTCGAATGTCTCTGCGGTCATATCAACAACAGCCCCATAGTGGCGCATAAAAGCAGTTCTGATTAAAAGGTCATAGTTATTGTTTGGTAGCACTATGGCTGGGGCTACAATGACAATTGACCCAAATCGCAAAGGTAATGCGCTGTACGCTCCTTCAGAGACCGTGTTTTCCGCACCTTCAGTCCCATACACCATATGACGTTCCACGTCAGGCTTTAACGCCAACTTTGACACCAACTTAGTGGACACTATGTTGATTTGGGCACCCATATCAATAATTCACAAACTTGGGTTTTTGCTACAACAGTGTCACAGTAAGTACACTCAGAATAAGATGCATTCTGATTGTTTATAACATGGACATTTAACGCATCACTTTTCTCAATAAAGCTCATAATACCTTCCCCAATTTTAGGGTATTCATTAACAATAGCTTACAGGGAGGGCCACATTCACCCCTTCTAGGAGAAGCGCATCAGCATATGGATCTGGTTCAACAGAAGAAAGTTGATTAAACATTTTACAGGCATAATCTTTGGTTGCTCCTGAGGGGCCTGCTTCAGCCGTATTCATGAATTACGTTTGTGTTATCACATTTACCCCTCCAACTGGCTGCTGATATAGAAAGGTGTCATAGTATGGAGAAGCTTCTGATGGCTGTGTAGGAATAGGTTCATATGGGACGTTTTGAGTCAGAATATTGGAGGTAGGGAGTCCCATCTCTACTACGCTCTGACTTTTCTCTGATTATACTTCTCCCACGATAGGTACTGAACCTGCCAATTACAACAACTCCTAGCCAGGTGCTCCAGCCAACAGCACAAAAAGCAATTAACCCTATGAGACCTGCATCCTTGTGTTGTAAAATGGGACACAAAAAAGGTGGACTGGTATTAAACAGTGTAACCCAGCTCCTCACAATAGGTGAGCTGCTGTTGGCAACTTGGTTGAAAACGAAGCTGGTGATGATAATAAGGCCAGGTAATGCTAACCAGGCGCTGAACAGGGAGGGATGATTCCTCCATATAAACAAGGCTAGCAGCGGAGGCATTAGGGTTACTCTCTATACTGGGTGGAGGGAAGGTAGCAGATAGCTGGCTTAGAATTTGAATAAGTTTAAGCAAAGGTACATCAACCTCTAAATATGGAGCCAACGAATTAAAAAGCTCTCAATATGGTTTCACAGCAGAGGTCAACGCTATGCTTGCATCACATTCAGTTAAAATTCCTGCCCCAATTAACACATGGGCCTCTGCTGAGAATTTATCAGCAAGCGCAGTGAGGGTCTCATTATGTTGAAACCCAATGGTTAGAAACTCAGCTTTTCTTTGTGACATTTTCGCGGTTCTGCTGAACAACCATAGCACCATCTCCTTAACTTTATGGTATGAAACGGAACTAGCTGAGAGGTAACAAACGACTTGATCAGCACTCCCAACATCCAAAGAGGAGAGCAATAGTTTTTCCCTCTGTCAATCCAAAGAACCTTCAGTTGCAAACTCAAATCAGTAAAAGAACCCATGAATATTTCCTTTGTGATCAAATGGCGGCAACTTATCACTGTAAACCTTTTGGAGCAACTCATCTTGCTTTTTGAGCACAGTATACAACACAAGTCTCAACTCCTCATATGCAATGGGGCCAGCATTTCGTGCAGATTTCTTATCAAAACAACCTGGATGCAACATAGACGGCAGCTGAGTGTTCATTGTATTGTTATTGGTCAATGGGCCCCCTGTAGTAAGCAGAACTGTTATAGAATTGGTGGTATTTGAGAGATATGCCGATGGATTTTTTGCACAGGGTTCGACCCACTTTGCAATTAGGACCAATGATATGATGATCGTTGTCCTTGACACAACAGAATAGACTTATAAATAAATAAATATGGAGCACTCGCTCCCTCAACTCTCTTTTATTTAATATAATAATACAGCAGATTCTCGCTGTTCTACTCACTTTAAAACTACAATAACCTGACCTCCTTGATCATCTCATCCTGCTTGTATTGTAACAACTTCAGATGGTACCACTTTCATGGCTTAGTAATTCACTTCGCCATATCTCGTTGGTTCCTTCAATTCTTTATTTGTTAATTCATGATTGCCCAATTTGGCCAATTTCCCAATAACCCAATATCACCTCATTTCAAAGCGCTTGAATTAATTATACTCATAACTATTCAGCGTATTCCACTCATTTCACTATAATGACTCGGGGCTTATTGTCCAGTCATATCAGAATCATGACAAGGTTGTTATGCTTTTCTTTGACTAACGCTTGATTAGGCATCTTTTTTTAATGTCTTTGCCCATACTATCTACTCAGGAATTTGCAGTTGATAATTGTATTCTGAGTTCCCAAATTACCTGAGTAATTTCAGTGTTTTTGGCCTGCAATCTTGACACAACTGTCCAAATTTTAAAATTCCTTGTTGTTCAAGCATCATCCTCATCCCTATTTGGGATGTCTGGTTTTTGCTGCATGAGCTTCCCCATTTTGACAAGATTTCAGGTGTAGGAGGTACCAGCTTCAGAGCCTTGGTGACTGGGAAAATAATATGAGATGGTTTTGTCATTACTTTCCCTCTTGATGTCACTTTTTTGTCTGGCTAAATCTTCCAGAAATTGGTTAATGGAATCCATTTCAGAGAGTGTCACCACTTTTCATGTGATCAACAAATGTGAAAAACCCGAGGATCGCTCACTTGTTTATTATTAACCTGCACATTTATTTGGGACAAAGTTCCATAGATTGATCCCCAATAGTGCCTGTGGTTTACAGCATTTGGACCGTTAGAAAACTCACTAGGCTTATTATAATTGCCCCAACTTTTCCAGCCACTTTTGGGCATAATTTTCCCTTTGTGTTAAAGAACTTCTTCCAAGGCAGGTTTTAATACAAGCTGTGGAATTGGAGTTTCCAGCTTGTTGACACTTCTCCAAGGTTAGTATTCAGATAAAGACCAGGAAAAGTATAAAATAAATATAGCTTTTATTATAAGCTATCTATTAGATAATCAGTCATTAGGCCAGGCGCTGGTATTTATACCTCTAGGGCATCTCATGGCCATATTTGAGCACAAAATTTAATAGATATTTTACCACCTCAGTTCAGCCCTTAAACTGATATGACTGAGACCTTTTCTTAGGTTTATTGGTGGCAAAATACTCTCAAAATTGGGAAAATTCAGGTACAAAAATTTTGATAAAAACATGCAAAATTGTCCTAGGATCTTCTTGATTTGAGTTTCATCATATTGCTGATAAAATACACCTTCTGTGGAATTCTTTCATCAATTAAAGTAGATGATGTACCCCTAATCAGGACGTCAGCAGGCCTCTCTCTCAATAGCACTAGGTACTCCCCTTTGGGCAGTCCATGTGCAAGTTCTATCATTCCAATTATGCAGATCAACAAATGAATTTCGCCCTAGGGTGGTAAATTGATTACATTTTCAATTGTCTGATGGTCCATGGGACTTTTAAATGTTAACTTCAGGTTGGTCCCAAACAATATTATATACCAGTTGTTTGATTGTGTTCCTGATAATTGAGACCAATTGCCAAGATTTGATAAATAGGAAATTGGCCATAATGTGCGAGCATATTTGGCCCAAGAATTTTGATAAAATATTTAATTGAATTGAAATTGAGATATTTGGCCCAAACTATATAATTGCAATAGGCTTTGAGGTGAGAGTATAGGAGTTAGCTCAAGCGTTGAAAGGATAATCAGCCCAAGCCGATGGTTGTTAAAGTTTGTTTTTGAGTCAACCACCAGAATCTGATACCACCTTTTAAACTGTTTAACAATATAATTATTTATTTTCAGACGAATGACAATAATCTAAGCTTTAACTCACCTATGTTATTGGTACTAACATTTACCCTAGCATATACCAGGCTGCCACAGGTGACAGAGGCTGGTTGTGTTTGAGCACTCCTCCCACCCCTCAGCCTGATGCAAGAAGCCCCAATCAAGCAAGAGTGCCTTTAGGGATGCACAGGTTGATGGGACTTTAACCAAATTATTCTTTTACCAATGTGTTTTCATACTAGTGGATTGGTCAGGGATGATTCCTGATATCAGTTACAAGTATCAAAGGTTGTAGGCTTCCAACGGAGGGAGCTCCAAGTTAATATCTACGATTAATTCAAAGATTTAGACTCTCTTTATTGTTGGGTTGATGCCCAATAGTTCACCAGCTTGAGGGCTGGATCGCCTAGCCTGGGGTTTGATTTGAAAGAAGTTCCAACTAATGGCATGCCAAAGCTGCAGGTTGATGATTGCAAAGCTATTCCCTGGCACTAAATGCTGACGATTATAGTAGAGGGCACTAAGGTTCAAAATACTATATATCTATGAATTATTTCCTTAATAAAGGTATCTTGTTCTTGGTATACTAGTTTTAATAGTAATTGAGTCTTAGTTGAATCAGGATGGAAGTGCCTAGATTTTATAGTGAACAATCTGGTATTAACTGAACCATTATTGGCTCAGATTTATGTTCTCTGTTGTCAAACAGGGAAATTGTACTAAGTTAGAAATACCCTTGCAAATCTATGCAGTGACCACTTTTCAACAAGTGGTGCTCACTGCAGGTGGTTTCTGGACTGACATCATCCATAAGTTATTGAGTTAAGACAGAATTAGCGAGAAACTGGTGAGCGACAAAGTCATTGGTCAAGTTGAGGTTGAAGTGTGCCAAACTCCTAAAATTACAGCTCTAGAATATGTGGGAATGGAATCAGCGGTGAAGATGTTGAGTCTATTTAATACCTCATAGTTCAGCATAAAAATGCTAAGGATGAGGTTGCAAAACTAAATGGTTTAGTCAGTAACATGCAGATATTCAACCAAGCTGAGGTTAAAGTTATCTGGACATATTTTTGGGAATTGAAGCTACTGCATTGGATTCCATATCCCAGAAGCAAGGAAAAGACTGATGGGCTGAGTTGCTGCATTTGAGGGGATTATGATGAAGCAGGGCTCAGATATAATCAAGGTGTAGTATCAAGCTTTAATGTTAGTAAAAACTATGAACAATAATAACACCAAATCAGACAGCTGACCAAAGACCTGGAGGAACTACATAAGAAGCACCTAAAGTTGAAAGATCTCAAGAAGGGTTTTTTGGAATAAGGAGGCTCAGAACTTGTTTGAAAGCCTTAAGATATACCTGATGATGGAACTGATATTGCAGTATTCCAACTTTGATCAACATTTCATTATTCAAACCAATGCATCCCTGATGACAATTGGTACTGTGTTGAGTCAGGAGGACTAATTTGGTGAGAAGCACCCGATTGCTTATGCAAGTCAGACTCTGAGTAAGCAATGGCGCAGCTATACTGTAACTGAGAGGTAATGCCTTGTGGTAATATATGCCTGTAAGCAGTTTTGGGTATATATTAATGGGGTCCACCTTGCTGTGGTAACCGATCACTTGTTGCTGCAATGGCTGCACAACCTCAAAGAGCATGAAGGGAGGTTGTCATGATGGGCTCTTAAGTTGCAAGCATATGATTACGCAATCATACACCACAATATAATGCATCAAAATGCTGACGGGCTGTCATGCTTACCCTCCATTTTAGTTCTGCATAATGAAGCTGATGCCTTTTATGAAAAGATGCTCAGTGGTGATTCTGGAGACCAACCACCTAAAATTCATCAGGACCTCACCAAAGCAATAGAGAGTATGAGGGTTATCAAAGGGCAGTTATTCTAAATTATAGGGGACAATGCTCTATTATATCCAAGACCCTTCAATCACACTGAGATTATTACCGCAGCTCATAAAGTGACTGGTCATGGGGCCTATGGAAGATCCTGGAAAAAGTTCAGTGGAAACATTACTTGAAATTCCTTGATTATGACGTCGCTGAACACTTTGGTTTTTTCATTATGTGTCAGGTGCACAAGCTTTTCAAGAAAGCTACAACGTTTTGCTTAGTGGAGCCTGGGTTCGCATGGCATACTGTATCAATTGACATTTTAGGGCCGTTAACCTTAAGTATAAAGAAGAGTCAATATATTATTATAGCCATTGACCACCTAATCTTGTCAGGTAGAAATGCAGGCTATCACTACAGTAGATGCCAGAAGTACTGCCAAGTTCATCATGGAGCAGTAATTTTATTGGCATGGCTGCTCTCAGGTTATCTTAACAGACAATGGCAGCAACTTTAACACCCACATCATCCCTAAATTAAATGAACTTATGGGGATTCAGGGTTTACTGATGAAGCCCAATCATCTGGAGACCAATGGGATGGTTGAACAAGTAAACGGTACTCTGGGTGCTACTCTGAAAATGTCTTGTCACTGGGAAACCTTCCATCTGGGTCACATATTTGTCAGCGAGATACTTCTCCTATAAGCTAAGTTATGATTCATCAACAGAGAAATCCCCTTTCAAGTTGCTTTATGGGCATCGAGATGGGTTGCTACTGATTTTATACTCTGCAATGGAGCTGAGCTTGGCGATGACACCTCTCCAATAACTGGAGAACTTGGCAAAATTTCTGATTGGGTTACAATATTCAGTCCATGCTAACACTCTCAAATGGTGACTTAAGGTAAAGGAATATGAGGATAAAAAACGGTTAGCTTTTCTGACTTTCATTGTTGGTGAATAGGTTAATTATTGTAATACTCATAGGTTTGGCCAGCATAACAAGTTATTCAGTTATTGATTGGTATCTTCAAAGTCATTGATAAGTCAGATTCAGATGCCTATACAATTAAGGACCTCTCTTATGGTCAGATTGTGAATTGGGTGCAAGCTAAATTATTACAAGCATGCCAATAATCATTTGATGCGTTGGGATTTTTCTACTAGCCTTTTTGACCAGATGACTCCTATTTTGGTAATTGGTTGATGGTTTTGCAACATGGCTCTAAGCTGCAAATTCTTGGCAATGCTTGCCCATCAGTTTTTTGTGTGCATCATTATTATTTCCCCAGCCACACATTCCATTAGTCGCTTTTCTGTTTTATATTTAGCAATGCTTGCCATTTTGAGTTTCTGATACCTCTTGGCTGTAGAGGGATCAGGTGAAGGGATTACATTGTTAGACATGTTGGGTGATGTAATCTGGTTAAGTGGGAAGATGTGTTGTTAAATTTAACCAGATTATGCTTTTACCAATGTGTTTTGATACTAGTGGATTGGTCAAGGATGATCCATGATATCAGTTACAAGTATCATAGGTTGTAGGCTCCTAAGAATGAAGCTCCAAGTTAATATTACGATTAATTCAAAGGTTTAGACTTCCTTAATGTTGGGTTGATGCCCAATAGTTTGCCAGCTTTAGGGCAGGATTGCCTAGCCTGGAGTTTGAGTTGAAGGAAATTTCAACCAATTGCATGCCAAAGCTGCAGGTTGATCAGTGCAAAGCTATTCCCTGGCACCAAATGCTGACAATTATAGTAGAGGGCATTAAAGTTACAAAATAAAATATATGTACGATATTATTTCCTTAATAAAGGAATCTTGTTCCTGGTATACTAGCTTTTACTAGTAATTGAGTTTTGGTTGAATCAGGAGAGAAGTGCCTAGATTTTATAGTGAACAACAATCTGGTATTAACTGAACCATTATTGGCTCAGATTTTTGTTCCCTGTCATCAAACAGAAAAATTGTACTAAGTTAGGAATATTTTTGTAAACCTGTGCAATGACCACTTTTCAGCACAGGTAACAGTGCGTGGGGGGATTATTGCCACGCTGCTGCACCTCAACTTAAGGTTGGGCATGTAGGATGATTATAAGTAATTTTTTACCCACCAGATGATCAGAGGCTGATGAGCATTGAGAGCTTACCACACCTCAGCTGGAGGGGCACCAACTTCTATCACTGATGAAACTAACAGGAATGACATTTACCTTGTTGCTGATAGATTGAGGTGGCTCTCTTTTGGCTGTGTTTAATTTCAAGGTGGTGATTAGGCCCTTGGTGTAACGATTGAGTTTGTCTCAATCATTACATTCTGACTCAGATTCAGATTTTCCAAATCTGAGTTGGATCACTTTTAAATATTTTTGGTTCAGTTGTTTTGGGCGCTGGGTTGTGCCTTGCCTAAGTTGTAGATTAGGCTTGTGTGAGCCTAATCAATGACTTAGATAGTCCCCTGAGGAGCTGCCTCTATAAAACGCGCCTGCCCATTATGAAGTTCACTTCAGAATTTTAAGTTATTTCCCCTAGCAATTACTACCTGGGGAGCAACTGCCAATGCTCTCCAGGTGAGCTATTGATGGCAGGGTCTTTTTATGTCCAGAATAAAAATAAAGGTCACTTTAAGGTTAGCATACCTCGCATACCAGTTGGTCCTTTTCCTTATCAAGGAGCTTTTTGAGTGGGTTGGTTTTGGATCAAATCCCCCATGGGACTTTGCATAACCAACCAGGATTAGAGGATTGTTGGGTTTGATGGGTGCTGAGGGTACCTCTCCCAACATGATTGGCCACTTTGGTTGCTTGTTAGTGCACCAAAAGAATATTTAAATATATGGCATTCAGAACTGGGGTTTTTCCAGTCCATGACACTTGGAAGGCCTGATCATTACAGTAGGGTCCATAGAGGCTGGTACTTTCAACCCATATGATATCTTGGCATGGGCATCCCAGCTGGCACCTTTCACCCATCCTCACCTTGGTGGCCCAGCACTCTGCCCTACCATATAAACTAGCCATCACCCAGGCTCACTCCCATGTAGGGCTGTGCATTCCTGGGGCCCACAGTAAATGGTACTCCCATGTAGGTTCTAAACAGGTGAGAGGTATATATAGCTGGAAAGTTATGCTAATATGATGAGTCACTCAAGGATACCTCACCCTGGAGATTCACTTTACTCCACCTACAACTCTTTGTAACAAAATACTGCCTGACATCAATGGTAAAAAACTGATACTTTTTTGTTTTATCAAATGACCTTTAAACAGGGTAGCTGGGACTTGGTAAATTGATCAGAGTAACTTGGATTGATAATATGCCAATTCTTTGGAGTATGGGATACTTTACCCCACATGCGACTTCAGCGATGATTGGTTCATGTTAGGGACATTGTAATTCCTGGGGGCACCCCCTGCACCTCAACTGGGAGGTGTATCCCTTCAGAACCAATAAGGGAGCAAATAAGGCTGCCTCCCCCCTCATCAACCAGAGTGATCTAGCCCATGGGGTAGATGAGAGGTGGGTTACAGTCTACCCCCTAAAAGGTTTCCCTTCCCCTCTTCCTACCTCCAAGGAGTTGGTGGAGAAGATCAAGAGGGGAGTCAGGAGGAGGTGGTGGCCTGAAGCTATTGCCAGCAGGAAGGTTGCAGCTTTCCACCTTGGTAGAAGGCCTCCTCCCATAGCTCAGGTTCTGTTAATAAAGTAAGCTAATACTAGATGAAATCAAGTTGTTCAAATCGATCTCATACTTGAAATCACCCATCTGACTTCACTCCTTGCCACCAGTGAGGGCAAGCCCACCCCCAATAGGATTGGGTGTACCAAATATTCAATTTGAAATGGGACTTCCCTTATCTGCCCTGGCCTTGGGCGCAACCTGCCAGCTGTCAAATGAATTACCTCCAGCTCAGTAGGTGGAATCTTGCCTCCAGAAATCTATGTAAAAAATTGATACTGATCCAGCCAGGCAAGTCAGATCTAAAGTGGCATAAAATTGTGCCAGTGTGTCAACCTGTTAGAGTTGACTGTGATAGGATTCATAGTTTATGCATACCCCACCTATTCCCCAATCTTAGAGCTCTAAAAAGCTTACTTCAAAAGGTTCTGCTGTCAATCTATTACTTGCTTGGTTTTACAATCAACATGAACCCTCAAAGAATAATTTTGAATTACTTTCACTATAGGTTAGCTGTGGTACCTGTCAAGTTGCCATGGTTCCTGGTCTGTGCGATAACTGGGCCATAGTGGCTATTGTAACCATGCTGGTGCCTTCCCTACTTGAGTGTGGGTATCAGTATGGGGGTAACTTGGGCTTGGCTCCCATTTTGGATGCCTTATAGCATCACAATCTTGCCCTGCTTTTTGAGGTTCTCCCCTCTCCATTTGCCAAGTTCTACGGTACCTCTGCAAGTCCCACCTCCCCAGTTACCCGAGATTCCCCCACCCTATATGCTGTTCCTGGGAAAACTACCACCTTGAAATCAGCTGCAGCACCGTTAATGTGTGGTTACTTGTGGGAGTGCTGGTAACCTTTGTTGTAAATCACCAACCCCTATTTCTTCCCTTGTTGAATAACTACAAAGTTCTGTGGGGGGCTATCCCATTGGTATTCTGGCTTGTGTTTTGGGTGTCTACACATCCAGACTGGCAGATTAGTCTTAATCTTATCAGCTAGTGCCATGACAAATACTCTGATGGGTATGCTTGGCTTGGAGGGTGGCTTTTAACTTGGGCATGATTTAATAAAACTTTTAACCGATAGGGTGATTCAGCACCCCAACTTGTACAAAACCGATTCCCCGCACTCCCAAAGTGGAAATGGCTCCACTTGCCCCGAAAGTTAGAGGTGAGCTCATTGGTGAATTAGATTAAATGGGAAGTTATAAAGGTTTAACCTTAGTGATCGAGCGCACGGTTTGGTATAAAAGGGAGGGTCATCTTAATGACGATTTCGGATTCATTATTGTCGATTCAACTTGGTAATCGCTCGACATCACAATAATTAACCGCTTGCCTTACGATTTAAGCTCCAGTAGCGCGTGCCATAAACAGCAGGGTGGGAGGTTTTGGTTTACCTGATCATCGCCCCACGTCTCTCACATGATATTGTAGGTTAAGGGGGTAAAATAAATTGATCGATAAGCTGCTAGTTTTGCCCATTGACCTGAATGGATGACCATTTTAGTGGTAACCTTAAACAGTTGAGGGTTAGACAAGAGGTGAGTTAAGGTGCTAGTATCGAACGATCCAACCTAACCGGTTTGATGTAAAATGGTGGTGGGCCACACTCAAAATCGCGCGACGCAAACCTGCGGTGGCTTAATAATTGAGGTGGAGAATTACCCTTTTGACTACCAAGTTTACCAGAAAAGGTAACATGCTTTAAAGGGCAACGCCTTCTACTGGCGACGTTTGGCAGGGCACCAAAGTTTAAGCCAAGCTCAAGAAAGTTGAACCAAAAAAGGGCCAACTAAGCCAACCGATAAAAGGTGGCTCATTAATTATATTTTATGAGGGGCCGCACTTGGCGATATCGGATGGCATACCGTGATGGAAGGTTGCCTAAGCGTAGGTCGCCAGCAAAGCCCTGATGAGGATGGGCTTAAGCTACACGGCTCAGGCTGAAACATATAATACATGGTTTTTTAAAGTGGGGCAAGGCTTTGCAAAAGGCGTCAACCCCTTTTAAGCAACTTGGTGCAAGGCCCCCCAAAATCGGGCACCGCCAAACCGGGATGGGCGGGCGGCAATGGGGAGAGCAAAGACAGCCTGGGGCGTAGATGGGGTTTCAGATCCGGGTGGACGTCATCAAGCTCGTCGGCCTGCTGATGTTGATGGGCGTCGAGGAAGCCCTGGATGTCGGGGGAATCTCCTGGAGCTGCACCGAGGGGGCGTGGATGAGATGCTTCAGGTGCTCGAGCGCCTTAACCTTAACCTTCTCCAGGTAAGGGCGGGTGTTGAGGTTGTCTATCCTCCCGGATAGCTTGGGGTGCAGCGTATGGTCGGGGGCAAAGTAGGCGTAGTAGGGGCTGTCGGTGGGGATTTGGTTGCTCAAGCTGACGTCAACCGCGATCGAAGTTTCGTAGGCCCAGCACCTCGAGACGTTGCGGATGGTGTACCCCCCGCCCCCCAGAAGCAGGAGGGGGATCTTGAACGACTTGACGAACTTCACACACTCGCCGTGGGCCGCGATGCTGAGGTTGAAGACGCCGAGGCGGTCGTGGCCCAGCGAATCGGCCCCGCACTGCAGCACGATGGCCGAGGGCTTGAACCGCTCAACGGCCGCCCCGATGATGGGCTTGAAAAGGTTCAAATACGCCTGGTCGTCGATCCCGTCCTTGAGGGGGACGTTGAGCGAGTAGTGCTGGCCAAGCCCCTTCCCGGTTTCGAGGGCCCCGCCGGTGCCGGGGAAGAACTCATTCCCGTACTTGTGGAACGAGACGGTCAAGACGCGGTCGGTCAGATAGAACGCCTCCTGGACCCCGTCGCCGTGGTGGACGTCGATGTCGATGTACAGGACCCGTGGGTGAACTCGGAGCAGCTGCAGGATGGCGAGGACGATGTCGTTGACGTAGCAGAACCCAGAAGCCTCCCACTTCTTGGCGTGGTGCAGGCCGCCGCTCCAGTTGATGGCGATATCCGCCCCGCCGGATAAGAGCTTCCGAGACGCCTCAAGCGACGCCCCGGTGTAGTACTTGCAGAAGTCGAACAGCCCCTCAAAGATGGGGCTGTCGCCGCCCAAGTTGAAGCTCTTGAAGACGTCGGCAAACTGTTCGACGTTGTCGGGGGTCACCCTACCCGAGTCAATTCAATCGCACCCAACTCTAACCTCTTTAGGAACCCGATATAATCCGAGGCATGGAATTGGAGCATCTCTTCCTCCGTGGCCTTCCGGGGCTCGTACATGTCAAGCCGCTTGTGGAGATCGTACCGCAAGACGAGGTCCGTCGTGAGGGTCAGCCGGTGGGGCTTCATCGGATGGTTTTCCTAAAGCCACCGTAAAATGAGTCCCGCATCGGATTAGTATAAAGAATTGGTTAAAGCTCCCAACACCGCTAAAGCATTTATGTGGTTCAGCCTTCCAAAGAGAAACCCCACCCCCGTTTGAACCCAACCCTAGCTCGCCGATGATGGGTAAGCTAACTACGTTGCTCCGCTATTCACCCTGCCCAGCTCATCAACGTTCAGAAGGTTCATAGCCCGCACGAACCCCCACGCAAACTCAAGCAAGCCCGGGTATGACGTAAGATGAGCCGGCTGGGTTAAACCCTACACCAGCAGGTATCGTAGCGATAGTCTATTACCCTGAACTTTGAAAATCAGCAGCTGGTAACTTGAGACGGTTGATTTAATATGACGAAAGTGGGGCCTGATCTCACTAAGCAAAGCTCTAGCGTTACCCCTTCAAGGACCAACAGCAACCCAATGCGGGAATGATTCACGTATTGCCGACAAACATCAAGCCACCGCCCAGTTCATCGATAATATGCCAACTCCTCTTTGCCAAGGCTTTAGAAAATTAATCGCCAAAGTTCAGCTTCCAAATTGTATACCCGACCCCCAGACCCCAGTTCGTCTAACCTGAATAAGGACCGATTCAAAGCTCGCGGATAGTTTCGCCAGCGCCAAACTAAACCAGGCGGCGTCCAAGTCACCGGAAACCGTGCGCACCCCGCTGGCAAGCCGTACCACCAATCCTCATCCAAATCAAAGTTACGACCTGCGCTTTAAGCATACAATTGTGGCAAGCTTTAGGTGTACGGATCTTATTCAAAGCAACCCCCAATACCCTAACTCAATCAATAAAGATCCGCCAAAAGAAATCGGATCGCGCGTACTTGACACATCCCCCTCACCTAAGATCAGATAGATCCGACCCGACTATACGAGAGCGCGGTAAAGATGAATGGAAACTGTTAACGAAGCCCCTCGCCCACAAAGATGGACAAGGTTGAGACAAGGGCTCTCCGACTTTAACCCCGCCCCCCCCCCCAAAAAAAAAGGTTTGAGACATGGGCTGATAGACAACCCCATCAGTTTAAATTATAGGGGGATAAACTTCACTCACCCCGTAATGAAAATTTCCCACCCCCTCACAGTAAAAGTAAGCGGTCCGGTGTTTGGAGTGGGGGCGACCAAATTGATGAGGGCCGACATGGTTATCGAGCGGGCGGAAACTGAAGGAAATCTGGTGAGATCTAAGGCGAGCTATTGAGGGTATTGGTAAAGGTTTATAATGGATAAAGGGGTAAGTGATGCGAGCGATAAAACTGATCCGATTGAAACGAGCTTCAAATCGAGTCCGATCTTGGAATTTAATTTAGAATCGTAAAATGATGGGATCGGCGACTCCCTTAACTCTCAGTTCAGGTTAAATGGTTGGTAATGATCGATTTTAATAGGGGCGATAGAACGAATTTTTGCTCGGCTATCCGATTTTAAACGGAATCGGAGCTGTTTTTCAACCCCTGGGCTAACTTCGTTTTAAACGCTTTTTTGATCTCACCTTTTTAAGCTCAAAGTTCAATTTTAGATATTTAGCTCCTTAAGAGCTTACTCTACGTCAACTTTTTAATTTCGCTTTTAGCGTTCTAGCACCAAAATTATTCGTGAGGAGTTTGTTTTGATTTGGCTTGGGCTTTATTTTAAAAGCTGATTGATTTCTCTTTATCTTCGGAGATTTGAGGCTTATATGCAGCTAGTTTGAGCTTTCGATAGTTTTTCGTCCCCACGGAGCTCATTTAGTAGCCAATCGGAGATAATTGGTCGAATTATGAAACCAGCCAACAGTTTCTCAGAAGGGAGTAGATTTTACAACTCTCCGATGATTACGATTAGATAATCAGATAAGTTTTTTAAAAGCCGACTCAACAAAGCTGGCTAGTCTTGTTTTTATTAAGCCAAATTTAGCACGTCAATCGTTTAAGCTCACCTAAGTTTGAGCACTCGGTGCCAGCTGAAGCTAAGTCAGTTTTTTAGTTTCTCAAGCTTAGCTTCGCGTAAATAGGAGGTAAGTAGGCTATAACTTTTTACAAGTTTAACAACTTTCTCTAATATATAACTTTTAATGTAATCTACAAAAATATCAAACTTAAAGATTGGATTAACGGTAATTATAATTTTCGGGCTTTACGTTTTTAGGGGTCTTTGTATTCAAATCATTTCAATTTAATCAACAAGCTTTTTTTGGTTTTTATATTTTTAAGTTTCATTATATCAAAAAGAATTTTAATTTAAAAAATAATTTTTTTACTTTTTTAGTTTTAGGGTTCCTTATAATCAAATCAAGTTAAATTTAGTCAACTTTTTATTGGATTTTTTTTGTAATTTTAGGCCTCCTTATATTCATTTTATTTATTTTAATTGACAAAATATCAACTTTAAAGGAGTGAATGAAGGGTAAAATAATTTTTTGGGGTTTACATCTTTAGTTTTTCTTATATTCAAATCTTTTCAATTTACTAATCAAAAATATTTTTGGTTTTTGTTTTTATATTTCTTACATTTATTCACTCTTAATTTAACCTAATGAGGAGGAGATAGGCAGTTGTGTATTATAGTTTTATTAGAATTCAACTAATGAGCTGAGGTGATCATCGCAAACTTAAACCTAGAACACTATTTTTGTATTGCATTTTATGCATTAACCCCATGCTAGTATTAGGTTATTTTCAGATTATCCTTATTAACTAAGATAAAAAAACAATCCTTCTCTACTTTTCAATCTCTATGTTTTTATATTTTATTTTAGTGACAAACCAAACCTAACAGAAAATTGTTGTGCTGATATTTTGTAATTTACGAGATTAACTGTGTTTAGAATGAGGGTATCTGTTTTATGGTTTCCTTTTAAATTTCTAAGTTATCAAGCAAGTTATGCGGTCATCTTAGCTACTAGATGATTGTTACTTTGAACTTAGGCTCTGGATCGGATTTGTGTCTTTTTTACTGATTGTTCAAAGTTTCCAAAGAAGCTTTATGAGCAGATTTGATTTTTATAATGGTATTTAAGTACTGTATCCTACAGAAGTATACTTTCCGTCAACAAAGTCCTTTATACCATTTAACAAGTTCAAGCTGCCCTGGTTTAGTGATGCCTTTATTGTTAAGTTTGTATATTGTCTAAAATAAGCTCTGATTTGTAACTTTAGTATTCTATATACAAACTATCATAGATACCCATTTTTGCCATTGATAACCGCTTTTAGGTCTGTTTTATATAGTTAGCCAATGTTAGTGTCAGCGTTTGTAGATTGAATATTTTGTATAGACTGAACTAAAGTTTTTTGTATTATCCCGATGCGATAATAAGCTTTGGGGGTTCAACTAAATGTGATATTAAGCAAATCTGACTAGATTTCTAAACCTTCGTCTTTTGATATTTGGCCATGCCAAATATAGGATTAACTTGGTGATCCATATCTCTGGCTTTTTTGTCAGCTGAGGCTATATATACCACCAGCTGATTTTTGTTTATAAGAAAACTGCTAGATAGGTTTGCCAAACTTATCCTTTTGGGGGTATAATTCTTATTGGATTTTTGTCTAGGCTGTAAAATTAAAATTCATTCAAGGCACACCGGCCAGGGGATGGACAGTACAATACTCAAAGAGCAAACGACAAAACTGAAACAAACTTGTATAATCGAAACAAAATAAAACCTCTAACCAGGCAGGGAGCGGAGGACCGCTAACCCACCATGGCAGAGGGGAGGAAGGGACAGGTGGCGCATCCGCATGCGCATCAACCACATCAGGGGAAGCAGCGTTGTAGAAGCGGATTGAGACTGAGAGCAATAGCGACAGGGTGTCAACATGATGGGGGTCAAGGTGTATTATAAAAGGGTTGAGATGTGCAATATTGGCCTCAATGATAGCTTTGACTAATTCAGCCATATGGTGTTCAGCTTGAAGGTGGGCGTCAGGAAGTAGGAAAAAACTGGCTACATTTTGTCTGGTGATAGCAATTTTTGAGTCAAAGGGCAATAGTTCAGTGACATGAATGGCATAGGTTCTGGCAGCTTTGACAACGTGTTGATTTCATCCTTGCATTTTTGGGAAAATTGGGGGAGGTAGCTGCAGTCAGGCCATTGTGGAATTTTTCAACAGACTGCTACTGCAATATAGAGTTGGTGACAATGGGGGAGGCCACTGCTGCTGTCAGATTCTGGTGGTTGATTCAAAAATAAACTCTTTGACAACCATCAGATCAGGCTGATTATCCTCCCAATGCTCATGTAAGGAGAGTGTCTATAACTCTCCTGTTCCCAGCATGGCAGTGCACAAGGCCAACGACAAGAGACTAGCTGTTAGTGCTAAAGTAATTAGAGCCCAGCAGAGGGTGCTGGAGTGATAACCACATAGGCATAGAGGTGCGAGTTTTATAATAACCAACCCACCAAAAGTGACGTGGTGCACAAAACAAAAAGGGGTAAGCAACTCAGATTGGAGGGAACCTGGGTGAGCCAATGGTGCATGAGGGGATAGCTGTAAAGTATTTGCAATGGCAAGGTTAATGGAGTGTGAGACCTCCTCAAAGAGGTTCACACACAGAAGCGTTCAGAATATCATAAAAGTAAAATGTAAATGGGAAAAGGTTAATTGGGAAGTCAATTAACAAGGAATGTTAGTTGGAAAAATATATTTAAGTGTTGATGGGGGGATACAGGGTTTGCTGCAGTGGACCCAAGCACCGACCCACCGATAGGGCAATGCTCCCATCCAAATTTGTTAAATAAGCTGAAATTGACTTCACTTGTGTGATTGATTGACGTTGGATTTAACCAGAACACATTGTTTCATAAATGGAATGGGTTTTGAAACCCTGTTCCTCAACAAACCAAATGGTACCATCTGCATTAATTTGGTAAACTGTCCGTTTAATGACTGGGCCTATGTGAGGGGCTGGGCATTTGGTACCCCATTAATACCAACTTGGGCATATTTTGCCCGTACCCAGCATTGGTCTAGGGTGTGCCTCAGGTCAGGGGGGCCTGGAGCTTTGCCTTCTGGGCCTCCTGGCACCCAGCCTTATCTTTGGGGTTGGTCCCCACTATGATATCTATGCACATGACATTACCCTCTCCTACCGATGGGGCTCAATTCCCCCTCCGGGGGCTTGCACAAGGGAAAAGTTTTTGTGGTAAGGGGCCAACTTTATGGCAGCAATGGTCAGTTTAGGTTGGGATCCAGCAGCCTGGGGAAAACACTTGTGGAAGGCTTCAATCAGATCTTGGGCATGCATGCAGTTGCATGCTGAAACCCAACTGTTCTCTGCAGCGTCAAGGCCCTTCCAGGATACCAGGTACTCAAGTCTTCTTTTAACACAACAGGAGGAGACTATTTCTTCCACCTCCCACTCTGGTGCCCCATCTACAAGATAGGCCTCAGGAGTCTCTGGTGAAGGGGCCTCAAACAACGTCAGTTTGCTCTCATGAAACAGAGAAAATCTGGAATGAGGGGGGGAGATTTAGCTGGTATGAGGCATGGCCCACCTTTCTAACAATGTGGTAGGAGCCAATCCTCTTTGATCCCAGCTTTTTACATGGCTGCTTGATAGGGATGTTACAAGCATCAAGCATCATGAGATCCCCTTCCATATACGCAGGACCCACTTGGCACTTCCCATCAGTGTTCTCCTTATACATCTGCATAGCTGCCTCCAAGCTTGTGGAAACCCCCTTGTAACCTTCTTGATTGTCTTGGCAAAGTTCGCCACTGCTTCAACCTTAGACCCACAGCTGAGCTCCATGTTAAAGGTGGGGTTGAAGCCATGGCTAGTGAAAAATGGGAAACAACTGATCAAGGAGTGCAAGGTATTGTAGCTAAACTGGGCCATGGGAAGATGAGAAGCCCAATCTGAATGATCTGCGGCAGTGTAACACTGCAGGAACTGCTCCAAGCACTGGTTCACTTATTCAGTCTGCCTATCTGATTGTAGGTTATAGGCAGTCAAATGGCAAGGGTGAATCTTAAGAGTCTTACACAACTCCTTCCAAAAGACAGAGGTAAATTGGGGTCCCCAGTCACTGATAATTCTTTGGGGAACTCCATGGAGTGCAGACACATGCATGATGAAAAGCCTGGCCATCTCAGCTGCGGTTATTGTAGTTCTGCAAGGAATGAAGTGGGTGAATTTGTAAACTGGTCCACCACTACCATGATGGCATTGTAACCATCTGAGACAGGTAGTTCTACAATAAAATCCACCAATATGGAAATTCAGAGCCCTTCAGCTTTCTGGACTTTACCAACAACCTCACTAAAGGTTGACGATTTGGCTTCATTTGGTTGCAGATTAAACATTCCTTACAATACCGCCCCATCAAAGCAGGCAAGCCCTTCCAATCGTATGTGAACCATATTAACTCTAATATTTTTGCTTTACCAGGATGACTAATGGTGAGTCCATCATGATGGTCCCAGATAATTTTCAGGTGAAGTGGTCCAGCAGGAACCCATAGGCGCCTCTGAAACTACACCATCTCATCCTTTCTGTGATAGCCCCTGGAGAGATCCTCTTGATTCAACTTGCACTTATCAAGTAACTTAGTATATTCAGCTGCAAGCGGCTGAGAAAGGACTACCTTCCTGAACTTACTATATTCCTCCATGTTTTCCAGAGATGCAAGTGCTGGCCTGTTGGCCAGGGGAGAGGAAGGTTGTGACAGAATTTTACTTAGAGGAATCTTAACCTGTGTGTTGTGCACTTCTACCTCCTTGGGGTCAGGGGCTAAAGCAGGGTTGCAGCTCAAAGCATCTGCCAAACTATCATCCTTGCCCTTGGTGAACTCATATGTGAATGCAAATTGGGCAAGGGTCTCATGCCAACTGGTCTGCCGTAGGGTTAGGACATGAGGGTCACAGTAGTACAGCAAGGCATGGTGATCTATACGTATGCGGAATGGTTGGATAGAGCCATGCAAGTGGTGATGCCAATATTTTAGTGCCTCCACCACTGCTAGTAACTCCTTGTCATAAATGGCGTTATTCAACTCTGGCAGAGACATTTTCCTAGAAAAATTCCACCAGATGCTCTATCCCACCTTTGCTTACTTGTAACAAGGTGGCTGCTATGGCAAAGTTGGAGGCATCAGTAGACACAATGAACTCCTTTGAAGGGTTGACATGGTGAATAACAGTCATGGACAACAGGGTGCACTTTACCGCTTGGAAAGCATCTTCCAAAATGGGGGATCACTGAAGCAACTTGGCACTGCTAGCCTTGTATAAGGGAGCTGCCACCTCAGACAGATTGGGAGTGAACTTCTTGAGGAATGTATACATCCCCAAAAAGCTCCTTAATTCCTTGACTGATGTGGGGGTAGGCCACTCACAAATAGCCTTCTCCTTGTCTGGAGTGATCATATGTCCCTGGTCAAACATGACGTTGCCCAAAAAGGTAACCTGGGACTTGAAGAATTCACACTTGCTTATCTTCAGCGTAAGGCTGGCTGCCTTTAACCGCTCCACCACTTGCCAAAGGCGTACTTCATGGGACTTATGGTTGGGGGAAAACACCAGAATGTTGTCCATGTAAGCAACCATGCATACCCCTAACAAGTCCCTCAACGCTGCATCAATGTGGCGTTGAAAGATAGCAGGGGCATTCTTAAGCTTAAAAGGCATGACTCAAAACTAGAATATTCCTTTTCTGATGCAGTAGGTGGTTAACCACTCCTGGTCCTTTTTTATTCAGATCTGATTAAATGCATTGAGGCAATCCATCTTGGAGAAGACCTTTGCCTTTTTCATATAGCGCGCAATCTGTGAATCCAAAGGGATGGGATGGAGGTCTGGTACAGTGACATTGTTAAGGTTCTCATAGTCCACACACGGGTGTAAAGTACCATCAGACTTCTCCACAAAGAGAAGGGGGAGCATACTGGGGAGGTACACTGAAAAATCACACCTTTAGCTAACTGATCCTTCACCCACACATCCAACACCTCTTCCTCCTGCATAGTCAATGGGTAAATGGAGAAGATATCTGCACCAGATCCACAGTGAGCTTGAAGTCACAATCAAATTCTGAGTGCTCAGAGAGTGCGTTGGCAGATGCTGCATCAAAAGAGGATTCCAACCCCTCCAAACAGGATGGTAGGGAATCCTCCACAGAGGGCTTCAGCAATGGGGCAAGCTTAAAAGTGGGAATATTGGGTCAATGAGGTAATTAGCTCTGGGTGTTATCCTCTGACAAAGGAATAATCGAGATGTGACCATTAGACAAAGACAAAGAGAGAAAGTGTTTTCTTTCAAATTAGTCCTGACGTCAAACTTTCTTCACCACTCAACCCCCAAAATAATGGGGAACAAGAGGTGCTTGATAGCTTGAAAATGATTGGACAGAAGATAGGCGCCCACATGGTAGTCCACCAACCCCATAACGTTCAGCGCAGGGATACCTTGGGAAGCCCCACCTCTAACCATACCACCTGGTGAGTGACTCAACTTAATGTAGTCAGCAAGTTCTTGGTCAATAAAGTTATTAGATGCACCAGTATCCACTAAAATAGTTGTGCGAAAATTTTCAAAAGAGGATGTAATGGTAGCAGTCAAGAGGAAGTATTCAGAGTGGGATTTATTTAAAGCAGACAACATCTCCACCTCACCTAACAATTCTTCTGGCTTGAGCAAACCATAAGGGTAGGTTTTGGAATCATAAAAGGGGAGGGGTAGTTGGCCACTCTTACTACTGAGGCCACATACCCCTTCATGCCTTCTGCAGGTGCATAAACATTTTCATATTGTAAGCACAGTTCCTTTTCAGCTTTCTGAGTTCTGCAAATCATGGAAGAGATCAAACGGAGATTTTCTGGTGTGGTTCCATACACAGGAATAGGTTTCAGATCTGAGCCATGAGAGGGCCAATATGGTTCAGAGGTATATATCATGTTTTCGTTATAAAACGCGTTTTTAAATGTGAATGACCCTATTTCTTTAACCTCAATGGAATGCCCAACGTTATCAAAAGCCAACACCCCCAGGACCATCTGCGCCAATTACGCCAGCATTGTCTGAATGTGCTGGCAAAGGAAAACTTGTTTATTGAAATGGAAATTGATTATTTCAGTGGAAAGTTGGGGAATCACAACATTCAGACATTGAAGCATCTGTATCCACCAGGTAAAAGCACAAAGGGTGGATACTTTCCAGTTGAAAGCAACCATAGTAACGCTGAGTTTCTCCAACCTTCAGGAAAAAGAGGAAACAGCGGTGCAGCTAACGATAGCTGAAGCCCACAGCTGGCGCCCACTTTTTTCACTTTGGAAAAGTTCCACACGGAAAAAGTTTGTGCACATAAGAAAAAGAGGTTGGTCAACTAATGTAAGGAGAGTGTCTATAACTCTCCTGTTCCCAGAATGGAAGTGCACGGTGCATAAGGCCAATGTCAGGGAACTAGACATTAGTGCTAAAGTAATTAGATCCCAGCAGAGGGTGCTGGAGCAATAACTACTTAAGCATAGAAGTGCGAGTTTTATAATAACAAACCCACATAAAAGCGACAAGGTGCACAAAATGAAAGGGGGTAAGCAACCAAGGTTGGAGGGAACCTGGGCTAACCAATGGTTCATGAGGGGATAGCTGCAAAGTATTTGCAATGGCAAGGTTAATGGAGCATGAGGCCTCCTCAAAGAGGTTTGTGCACAGGAGCATTCAGAATATCATAGAAGTAAAACATAAATGGGAAAAGGTTTATTTGGAAAGTTGATCAACAAGGAATGTTGGTCAGGGAAAACACATTTTAGCGTCAACGGGTGAATATAGGGTTTGCTGCAGTGGAAACAAGCACTGACCCACCAATAGGGCAATGCTCCCATCCAAATTCATTAAATAAGCTGAAACTGACTTCAATTGAGTAATCAATTGAAGTTGAATTTTACCAGAACGCATTGTTTCATAAATGGAACGGGTTTCAAAACCCTGTTACTCGACAATCCAAATGGTACCATCTGCATTAAATTGGTAGACTGTCCATTTTAGTGACTGGGCTGATGTGAGGGGATGGGCATTTGGCACCCCACTAATACCAACCTGGGCATATTTTGACCGTACCCAGCGTTGGTCTAGGGTGTGCCTCAGGTCAGGGAGGGCCTAGAGCTTCACCTTCTGGGCCTCCTGGCGCCCAGCCTTATCTTTGGGGTTGGTCCCCACTATGATATCATGTGCACATGACAGCTCAAGCTAATACCCTAGTTCTAACCTCAAAGTCTATTGCAACTACATGGCTTAGGTCAAACATCTCAATGTCAATTTGATCAAGTACATTATCAAAAAGCTTGGGCCAAATACGCTTGCACATTATAGCCAGTTATCACTGCACCAAATCTTGGCAATTGGTCCCAATTATCTGATCCCAATTGTTGTGTACAATATCAAACATTCAGTATAAAAATCATTTGGGACCAACCCAAAGTTAACTTTTAAAAGTCCCATGGACAATCAGAAAAGTGATATTGCAATCAATTTATTGCTCTAGAGTGAAATTTATATGTTGATCCTCATAGTTGGCATGATAGCACTTGCACATGGACTGCCCAAATGAGAGTACCTAGTGCTACTGAGAGAGAGGCCTGCCAATGTCCCGATTAGAGATACATCATTTACTGCAACTGATGCCAAAATTTTACAGAAGATGTATTTCATTAGCAGTATGACCAAACTCAAATCAAGAGAATCCTAGGGCACTTTTGCACGTTCTTTTGGCAATTTTTGTCCCTGAAATCCTCCTGATTTTGAGATTATTTTGCCACCAATAAATCTAGCAATAGGTTATAAGTTGCATCTGTTCAAGGGCCAAACTGAGGTAAAAAATAATCTGCTGAAATTGCATGCTTGAATGTGGCCAGGAGATGCCCTAGAGGTATAAATACTGGCATCTGGCCTAATGAATGATTATCAAATAAATACTATCTAATAAAAAATTATTAAATTTATCTCTTCTCTAGTCTTTATCTGAATCCTAACTTTGGAAAAGTGTCACTAAGCTGGAAGCACCAAATTCACAGCTTGTATATCTATCTGCCTTAGAAGAAGTTCCCAAATACAAAGGGATAATTATGCCCAAACTGACCAGAAGAGTCGGGGCTATTTCAATAACCTAGTGAGTTTTCAAACAGTGAAAATACCTTAAGCTACTGGTATTATTAGGGATCATTTAGCTAAACTTTGTCCTGATTAAGTGTGCAGGATTCCAATTAACAAGCGAGCAATCTTCAGAATTTTACAGCTGCTAAGGCAAGCTGGTGGTCACTCTGGAAGGGAATAGCATTGGGTTTTGGGATATAACGTTTGGGGGATAGGTTTGTCAAAATCCAAGGAAAATATTCTTCCCAGTCATACCCAACTGGGGCTGCATTAACTGATTTGTCAACTGTCTTACCAACTATCACACCTGATTTGTTAACCTCATCAAATAGGGCCCAAGAATTTTGGTTCACAGAAATAGTGGAGGCAGGATTAGGGTGGGTGATAGTAGGCAAATGGGGAGCTTCTTGGGGGCAAACTTAATCCAAGCCTGATTCCAATTGGCTTGGGTGAATTCAGGTGGGTGAATGTGGCTGGGGGTTGTGGTGGGTTCATATTCTCACTCTGACCCAGAGAGCAAAAGCGTTGGGTAGAAGGAGGCAACAAAACTCCCTATTCAGATGCCACTGACAAGGTTATAGTGACAGGACCAGATGAAAAGGCATGGGGGAAGGACTTTTTAGAAAGATCAAATCTAAAACATAGGGGACAATTCTGTCAAACATTGTTGACATGAGCCCAGAAGAAATGATCTGGTGCTGCCATAATGCAAGCATGTGGTGGGATTTTCTGGCAATGGCAGAGTGGTATGGGGTGATGGTGGCAGTGGCGCAAGAGGCAGCAAGGCGCTCTTCACCAGAAGGAATGCATAAATAAGGTTAAGTTTAGAGAAATAAGCCATGACATCAACTTTTCATATAGAATTTGGGGTAGGAGGTGTGAAGGGATGTTTGCAAATGACACTACCAATTTGGTGTCAGAAGGAAAGTGAGTACAGGTAGTATGAATGGGATTATTTTGTAAATAAGGGGAGTCAAAGCTGCTAAGGCAACGTCCTCCTCTATCTGGAAGCCTATGACAAAATAGCTTCTAAAAAGGGTGGAAATCAATAAAGCCACCTGTTGCAAATGCAGCGGTGGCTAGTTTGACAAATAATTTGTTGCCACACAGGAATAAATTCCCATAGTTAACATGGAGGTAAAAATGAATGTTGAACCAAGGAAGGGTAAGAGGAGGGGGTGAGATGAGTGGATGTGTGCAAGGTGGAGTGCTAAGCCTAGTGGGAGAAATATCAGCTAGAGGAGTTTGGAAGGCTATCTGAGCCTGCTCAAACTCGTTTTCCCACAGAGTAAAAAATATTAGGTGGTGGAGCTGTGCTGCCCCACACTGGGGCAGCATGCGGCAGATCTGAGGACATCTAAAAAAGGGGCATGGTTTGGAGGCTATGGTAAAATGACTTTAGCTTATAAGCAACGTTTGAAAGTGATATTGAGCAAATGTAAATTAGTATACTTTTGTCCTAGGTTGTAAATATCTGTAGAAAAAAATTTAGTTGACCTAAGATTTTTAACTTCAAATAAGTATTCTCAAGGTTTTTATATTTTTAACATAGTATTATATCCTATAGCTAAAATTGTAATAAAGCTATACCATATTTAGTTTTAATATACTAAGCTACTATATACTGTTTGTGGTTAGTGATATAGAAAGATGTTGGTTGGATAGGTGGAATAGGTTATGTTATCTTTATTGCAACCATAAAAAGTTTTTCTGGCTTATGCTACTGTTAAAGCTGGGTTGGCTTTGTTCATCTTAATAACAAATATTTTTCAAGCTCCAGCGGGAGGTGGAGTCAAGCTCATCTTTTATTTCATTGTTAAATAACTTTGGTAGCTCCAGTGGAAGATGGAGCTCTGTTTTTTGTCAAATAAATTTTGGTGGCTCCAGTGGGGAGCAGAGTTATGTTTTTTATTTTAATGGCACATAATTTTGATAGCTTCAGTGGGAGGCATAGCTATGCTATTTTAATTCAATGTCAAATAACTAGTAGCTCAAGTGGGAGGTGGAGCTATACTTGTTTATCTCATTTATAAATAACTTTATTGGCTCCAGTGGGCGGCATGGCTATATTTTTTATTTATATAAAATTAACTTTGGTAGCTCTAGAAGGAGGTAGAGCAGTGCTTTTTTATATGTCAAATATCTTATGGCTCTAGTGGGAGGCAGAGCTATGCTTTTTTACATTAATGTCAATTTCCTTGGTGGCTCCAGTAGAAGGCGGTATTATACTTTTTTATTTCAAAGTCATATAACTTTTTGGCTCCACTTGGGTGCAAACTATACTTTTTTAACAAGATTAACTGCGTTGATAGTTCCAGTGGCAGCTGGAACTCTACAATTTCATCTTGATGGCAAATACCTTTTGGCTCCAGTGATAGGTTGAGCTATAATTTTTTTACTGACATGTTAAAACTTTGGTGGCTCCAATGGGAGATTGAGCTATAGTTTTATATCTGTATCAATAACTTAGGTGGCTCTAGTGACAAGTGGTGCTCTGTGTGGATTTTCTATGACCAACTTACTCAACCCAAACTTAACATTGGAATATGTTAATACCTATCATATCACCAATTATTGTTTGGTAATATTTTCCTAGTAATTATCAACTCAATTAAAGTTGGGATCCAATTTTTAATGTTGAAACCAATTCTTGGTTGATAGGGCGCTATTAACCATGATGTTTTAAGCGATTTTGGTTTTAAACTAGATATCAAATTCTTACTTAAATTGATTATTTTAATGTACCAACTAATTAAAGGTGGTTTCTAGAGCAACCAAAGTGGTATAACGCTTGCCTTATGAAGTATTCTGTAGATTAGTCTGAGTGATGCAGCCTTCCTTAATTAGGTAAGTGTTCTGTTATCTAATCATAGCTGATAACATGCATATAAATCTATTGGGGCTGGTTAAAGGTAGTGGAACAGGCTATTTCAGCTTAAGCTCCTACCCCCTCCATGGAATGCAATCTGAAGGCACCCTGATG
This sequence comes from Massospora cicadina, assembly GCA_022478985.1. NCBI lineage: Eukaryota > Fungi > Entomophthoromycota > Entomophthoromycetes > Entomophthorales > Entomophthoraceae > Massospora > Massospora cicadina. The sequence continues at coordinate 103,913 of JAKSZP010001565.1, forward strand.
AGATGTCTGCAATCCTATTTTTTAGCTCAAATCTCAAAAACAATGTGTTAATTTCTCCACTGCTCCTACAGGACAGGAGGCTAAACTGTACCCACCTTCCAGCACAAGGGCTACCCATGATGCTACAAGATATTTGACACACCTCCACCAACACTTTACCTGCCTCCACATCACTCCTTTCTGGAGCAATGTCTGAGTATCCTTTGGGCGGAACTTTGGGTTGGGCATCTGGTTCAAGATATATTTAATTTCTCACTAAACAACTGTCCTCAGTCCTTTAGAAGTCCTGACAACTGTATGAGAAAATGGACTATATATAATTTGTAGCTTTGTGTTATCTTTAATCTAACCAGTTGACAACACCCCATATGCTTTCCACTTTCAGGTTCACTCCAAGATATCCCTAAGAATATCCACCATGCTGCCAACTGCTAATAGATCAGTCAGAAATGATAATCAGTTTTGGTAAACCCTTCCTCTTTCCTTTTTCAACACTTCTGCCCATTTCTGCCCTAGCCTCAAGCTCTTATGAGCTCAGATATTATTTAAATAATGTTTGGTGAATCTCCCCTCAGGATAGAACAAAATTGTGCTAAAAAGAACATGCTATTTTGTTAGTCAGACCAGAAAGATCAAAAGCTAGTTGGTGATAGATGTCAACTAGGTAGATGAGTAACTGAAGAGATATTTCATTGTTACAATTTTTTAGGAAAAACTTTGTTGCTGATGAATGAGGTTTATGTTGAGGTGCTAAATAAAGAGTTAAGCACCAAACTTCCTTATAAATACCCTTATTATTTAGATGAAGATAGAACCTAGACTTTTATATATTTATTATAAACTGTACTTCTTTTAAATAGTGAAGGAAAAGTTGACTTTGTCAATTTTCTCAAGAAACCTGTAAGAGTATAACTGAGTGGGCTTGAGCCACTTATAAAGATGACTTGACTGTCTAGTTGTCTCCATGCAACTATAAATCTCTTTTAATCTTATATCATTGTCAGAACCTGTTTTTTAGACTACCAAAAAGTTTACTCAAGATGCCCACTTTAGGGGTAATTATCATGGTCAAATGACATAATTGTGGAAGTAGTTTCATGGATAAGGAGGGGATGAGCCAGGCTAGAGGAGTCAAATTGGCTACCCTCCATGACCTTAGATGCACTGTGGATAAGTTCTGGGTTAGGGCCAAGCAAAAATAAGGTTAATTCCCCAGTAAATGCGTGATGGGTTACCAGGAATTACATTTTTAGGGTTGAAGATTTTCCAATATAGTATAAACAAAGATGGTTCATTAAGTTTTATTTCTGATTGCAGATAGAATTTGTTCATGAAATTTTTCATTACAAATAATGGCAGTGTTTGGTTGATATTATAGTCTCAAGTTTGTGCATACTTAAACTAAAAATACCATGAATAATAGCCTCGTTCTATTGGCCAGAGTATAATCAAGTCTAATGAATTGATTGAGGCCCAAATGTCCAATTTAATTTTGAATTAGTTTATCCCCAAACAAACTCTCTGTTAGTCATCTCCCTTATAATCAAAGCCTTTGTTTTATACTTATGTCTAACTTATGTTACCTTTTGCCGTCTTTATGGTATATCACCTTATGGCGTTATCCTGAATTTATTTTATGAGCTCTAAAGGTGTGAGCACTTTACTAGGTGCGTGCACACTGCCTTTATTAATAGTCTTTTCTTGGGAAGTTAAAGAAACCTTTCTCACATTAGACAATCAATCTTTCTATTTTACTTGTTAGATTTTTATTAAGTGTAGAAGTTTCTCATAGTGGTGATAGAGTGTGTTGGCTGTGCGCTGTGGTTCCAATGCTTCTAACTACAGCGTTATCATCTCTTTTAGATGAGTTGGCTCAGCATTCCTTTTTTACTGCCCACAATAGGACTCCAACCCTTTTGAAAAGCATGGTGGTTTTGAATTAATTTAGGCCTGCTGCTTGTGCTTCTAATTTTTCTAAAGCTTCCAACAAGTGTAATAAAAGAAGCTCACGATCACCTTCTATTGGAATTGAGTTGCTTTGTCAGATTTTACCCAAAGCTTTTGACTAGGTATTTATAGTTTTGGAAATTATTTTTATGGTTGATAAAGCAAGAGAAGGTTTGGATTCCTCTGGGAAGCACGCCCCTCATGTTCTTTCCTTCCAAACCCTCCATGGGGAACTTTTGCCAAGTCAATTTGGATACTTTCAGGGGCTATATTTAAAATAAATTTGGTTAAATCTGAGCCTACTATATCCTGATGACATCAGAGCATCATTATAAAAAACTGTAATCAGCAGGTCAGTGGACACTTAGAGGTGGTAGGCTCCACTGTTCACCTTCCAACCTGTGATTGTTTCTTTTTTTGTGTATTTCCACCCCAATTGAAGGGGTTCCATTAATTGGCTGTGTATGTTTCATTGATGATGATCCCTATAAATACTAGCCTTAAAACGCCAATTCTTTTTGCAATTAGCAGCTTCTGTTGCTTTCTTACCTTTCTTTTTTGATAAAATTCAAGGGTCAGCAGGGGCCTGAGCCCAATATATTAATTAAATGCTTCAGAGATTTAGCTGGAAATGATTCACTGGTGGCCACCCTCTATAAATACTGCTCTCAGAAGGCCTAATTCTCTGTAAAAAATGATGGCACCTTCTAGTGCCACACTTTTGCTCTCTGGGAAACTTGAGTGTCATCAGGTGTCTAGCCCTGACATTTTTATTAGATCTACATCTATTAAATGACCTGTTTTAGAACATAAATCTAAAGAATGATACAAATCCTCAGCGGAAGGAATATTGCCATATTGGTGATGGGCAACAAGGAACAGATGAATATTGTGGGTTACAGGGGGTTTTATGCTTGCAGGTGTTTTTTGCTCAAAGTTTTTATAATAATTTCGCAGGAGAAGTTTCACTTTCTACTGCTGAATGGAATATATTCAGGCAGTTGGTAGACCACTTATAATTAAATTTAATAATAAAGTAACTTAAAGTTTTGGTTTTTGTAAGAGCTTTATTAGTTAATGTGAGGGGTAAGAAACAAATTTCTTAATAAATTGATACTTAGTATTAAATATGTCAAGGTTCAAAATGCAGATTGCTTAGTAAAGTTCAAATTAGGAGATATTGTGTTTCAACCTATTGGATCTTGGAAAACTTACATCACTTTGATGAAAAATCTTATGGAAAGTCAATTGTTGGTAGGATATAACCGTGAGGTAACAATATAATAAATTTTACCCAATTAGCGGGTATAAAAGTATTTTTACCTTGCAGGACCCCTTATGACCCTATAAAAGGGGATGATCTCTTCAGTGTTGGCTGTATTAATTTTGTTGTTAAAAGGGGAGAGATCTCAGAAGGCCTCCAAATTAGACCGATGATTTGGTGCAATCTGACTGCCCAAACTTATGGTTTTGGCATAAATTTTATTAATAAAAAATGTTCCCACAATTATCAGGGTTCCACTGAGAAATAACCAGGGTCTTTTGGCCGATTTTTTTCCTCATTTACCTCCAAATCACTCTTTTCAATACATTCTACTTGTAATTGCCTGACAGATACCATATTTAGTATGGTGCCACTGTAACCAAAAAAGCCGTTTTTAATGTAAACCTATATATACAAACGAGCCATTTATAATCTCTTGTAAAAGACGTTCTGAGGCAATATCAGCATACCATATCACTCCTAAGAATCCTTGGTTGACTCACACCATGATTCACCACATTCAGTAAGTAGAAAATATTGAAAAACTTTGGCAACATGTGTGCTTTTGCAGAAAATGATGCTGGGTATGTCCCATTATCATCAGAGTAGCAAAATATCCCACTCCATTCTTTGACAGAATGTCTTATCCTGGGACATAATTATGCCTAAAGTTGATCCCACCTTGGTTTGACAGCATTATATGCAATGAATAATGAATGTTCTGAATTTTATGCATTCAGCTACTCTTTATTCCCTTTTAGGAAAGTTTAGGGCACCTATTTTAGTGGATAATGGGCCCCAGAGAATTTTATTGATCTGGACATAACTGACTATATTGTGTTATGCTACTTATCTTGTGGTATGGTTGGGGCAGGGGCCCCCAGGGTATTCCCACTTTGAAGGTTCAGGGCCTGGTTGATTATAAAGTTGTTATGTTCCAATTGCTGACTACTCCTTAGCTTTTAGAAAACTGCTGTAGCAAACTTCTTTAAAGTGGGCAAGTGGCAAAAATTTGATGTTAGAACCAATTTAAAAGGCCAATATCTTAACTTTGTTCTTGAGGAGTAGTCATTTATAAATAATTACCATGACAGATGGTAGCACTCTGAGCAACTTGCCACAGTGGCCCAATGTACATAAGCTTAGTCTTGCGTCTCTGCTGAGGAACACTCCCAAAGTATTCCTACCTGTAAGTCTTGGGGACCAGACCTTGAAACTGGATAGGGTTCAGCACCCTTTCTGGACGAAGAGGGGCCCCAAGACTCCTGTGGACCCTCTGTCACAGCTGGGTGACCTCGCCCACGTGATAGATGAGCACTTGGTGATGGCTTTCCTCCCCAAAAGCTGTCTCACTTCCACCCCTTCCCCCCTCTTCAATCCTGGTAGGATTGATAGAAGGGGTCTGCAGGTAGATGGCTCACATCTGGGAGCTTGGAGAGGGTCTTGAGGCATCCACTCCCCAGGCAAGCCATGGCCAAAAATTGGGGAAAGTGCAATCACCAGTGTCAGAGCCCAGCTGGTAATTTCTGAACTGGGGGAGCTGGTCAGTTTTAGAAGCCAGATTGGAACATGGCTCAGATCAAAACCTGGTTCTAAACAGCTCTGATTATTGGTTCCAATGTTCTGAGGAAGATCCAGGAAGTTTGGATCATATGAGCTGCCCAATTGTAGGATCAGCCCAGATTGCAACAAACCCAATCCGTGGACCCCTGTTTTACAGGACAAATCTGGAGCACCCCAGCCATGCGAATAGGCCAATCTGAGTCATCAGACCCAGATCAGAAGCATCAATTTGGCTTGGTTGCAAGAATTTGGGAAAATTTGCAAACTTTTCTAAGCTTTTGCCAAATTAGGAGCCACCTTTCATCCCCCCTCTGAGTTAGCCAACCAAATCTCCTCCCCATTCCCTGTTTAACTAATCCCCTGATACTTCCCCATGCCTATCGCACCGTTTAAAAGGCAACATGCCCCATTGAGGGCAGTTGTTGGTTCATTATTTTATATGTCACAGATTCAGCTAAGAAGAACTAGACTGGGCTCCTAGTCGGGGTGCGTGAGCACCCAGTGGAGGCCCCAGAATGCCAGAGGCATAGCAGTCTGGGCGATTAATATAAGTGGGGATCTATGGGACACATGAAGGAAGAAAACGTTCAGTAAAATACCAAAGGCCCCCAAGGCAAACCTGATGGTTGCGTTGGGGGCGACCACAAGTCTTATGAGGTAACCCTCAAGGGTAGGAGAGGCAGGTAGGATGACAACTCCTCCAGGGTTCATGGTTGCTGGCTTTAAAAATCCAAAAGGGAGGCTTGTGCACCAGTGGGAGGTGTCTCAGAGACCGCTACATGGTTAAGAATATGGGTAGAAGTGTGGGAAACCCCATAAGGGGGGCTGGGACTGAGTTTCCCCTAATGGGGCACTCTAGGTCCCACTGGTGAGCTGAACCCACAGTGGCAGGGGTGGCTATGGGGGCTGAACCCATGCGCAGTGGGCCAGAGATGCCTTGAGGCTGCTCCAACTGGGGAGCAGACTCAGAAACTCAGCATCCAAATTAACAGAAGGAACTCTGCTTAACAGATGTGAGGAAATGAACGGAACAGCGGGCTTGCCTTCAGGATTGGGCTGGATTATCACATCAACGATCCGCCGCTGTGTGGCGGGATTGAGCAACTGGATAATCCAATCAGCAAACATCAGGAAAAGGATCTGGGTGTCATCATGCTTTGTCAGATCAATTGACAGAATCATGTTTAAAGGTGTGTTAAAACAGGCGGAGTCTGCAGCAAACTAAGCGGATTATCAGATTTTTTTTTGCCTCTGTCAAAATAAAAATCTAATATTTCACCTAGTTTGCCACGGACTCCGCCTGTTTTAACACACCTTTAAACATGATTCTGTCGATTGATCCAATGAAGCACACCAATGCCCAGATCCTTTTCCCAATGTTTGCTGACTGGATTATCCAGTTTCTCAATCCTGCCACATGGCGACGGATTGTCAACGCAATAATCTGGCCTGCCCCCAAAGGCAAGCGCACTGTTCCGTTCATTTCCTCACATCTGTTAAATGGAGTTCCTTCCGTTCATTCAGACGTCAAGTACACCAAGTATGCTCCCCAGTTGGGCAGCCTCAAGGCATCTCTGGCCCACCACGCGTGGGTTTGGCCCCATAGCCACCCCTTCCACTGTGGGTTCAGCTCACCAGCGGGACCTAGAGTGTCCCCATCAGGGGAAACACAGTCCCAGACCCTCTTATGGGGGTTTCCCACACTTCTACCCATATTCCCAACCACGTGGCGGTCTCTGAGCCGCCTCCCAATGGTGCACAAGCCTCCCTTTTGGATTCTGAAGGCCAGCAACCATGAACCCTGGAGGAGTCATCATCCTCCCTGCCTCTCCCGCCCTTGGAGGTTGCCCCCATAAGACTTGCAGTTACCCCCGATGCCTCCATCTAGTTTGCCTTTGAGGCCTTCGGTATAATACTGAACGTTTGCTTCCCTCACATGTCCCATAGATCCCCACTTATATTAGTTGCCCAGACCGCTATGCCTCTGGCATTCTGGGGCCTCCACTGGGTGCTCGCGCACCCCAACTGGGAGCCCAGTCTAGTTCTTCTTAGCTGCATCCATAACACTATCCCCATGTATGGGGGGATTGGAGCCAACACTTGATGCAGCTTCAGAAATTTCCTTACTGGATCATTTGGAGTTTAATTGTAATATAAGCTCAAAGTTGACCTGTTTTTCATCTCTTCCCCAATTTTCCCTTTGACTCTGCGAGAAGAGGCAGCATTAAATGTTTGGGTTAGGGAGCAACTTGTCAAGAGAGTGTTAAGTTTTGAGAATTTACTTTCTTATTTAATATACTCCTGCTTCAATAACCAGGAAGAATTTTGGCCAATGTATCCTTGATTCTGCTATGTGTCTTACGGTATTTTTTTAACAGTTCTGAAGCTCACAAAAATGAAACAATAAATATTTATTCTTATGATCACTTCTAAGTATTTTTCCCTCTCTAATAGGGAACTCTTTTGACACAGGTAATAATGTAATGCTTTCCTAACGCTTGTATACACTTCTTAATATGAAGATAGAACTAGAAGACAATATAAGATACTATGATATAAGATGGAAAAGATGCTTATTTTATTTCAGGACCAGGTGCCAGTATTTTATACCTCTAGGACATCTCCTGGACATACTTAACTACTAGATGAGTTCACTAAAACCATTCCAATCCCCTATAGAACATGGTAGTGGTTATTAAAGTTTCCCAAGTTAATCCAGCACTTAAATTAACTTTTTTACAATAATTTCTTCATGATCATATGCACTTTTATTCTCATAATTGGAAGGATTTAAGGCATAACATTAGCACTTTAGCGTTGTATAATTGCTTTTCAAACAGCCTAATTACGTTTTGTTATACAACCAACAAAATACAATAGATTGTGTAAAAGAAAATATAAAATTTAAATAATGACGTACCCCTAATTTTGAAATCAGCAAGCCTCTCAAAAATAATAGGTACTTCCTAATCAGGCCATCCATGTGCAAGTACTATAATGCCAATTATAAAGCTTTACATACATAAACTCAATATTCATTAATTGCATTAAATTCAGAAGTGTAAATAAGTTTATGCTGTAAACCCACTTGATTTACCCAAGTGGGACCCATAATTGGCCATAATTGTATTACATTAGAGCTATTATTAGCTATGATAATCAGGATGTAAAGACGCAATCTAGGAGGTTTTGAGTTAAGTTTGTTTTAATAGATTATGCATATAAATCGGGAAGGATCAAGGGATCCATCAATGAAAGTAATATATCAGCATTGATGTTTTCTCAAAGGGCTTATTTTCATTTCAACCATCAAAATCTAACAGGGAGCCATCTTCCAGCGTACATCTCTGGTGTGCTCACCATTATCTCTTTGTGTAAAAAGTGGATATTACACAATGCCCTTGTGTGGATTATAGTAACTTGAGTAAATTCCCAACCCAATCTGCATTCCATTCCTATGGAGGCACAGATTGCCTGCTATGTAGATAAGGCAAAGTCTGCTCCAAGCTGGTTGTCTTGAATTCCTTTAACCAGATTTTTATCAAAAAGGGGAAGGAATGGCTCACTGCATTCTATACCATAAAGGGATTTTCCAATTTTTGATTATGTTAGTTTGGGCTTAAGAATGTGCCTGCTTTTTTACAATGTCATATTGATTCAGCCTTGAGTGAAAGTTAGGTGTATGTGCTTTGTCCTACGTGGATGACATTCTGATGCCCTTCCCCAATCAAGAACCCCATGAGACTCAACTGGCAAACGGTGGAGCATTTAAGAGCACAAACTTGACGTTAAGAATTAGAAAACGTGAGTTTTTAAGTCACAAGTCACATTTTGAGCAACATTATTTTTCATAAAGGAAACATGATCACTCAAGACAAGGAGAAGGATATTCAGTATTGGCCCACACTCACCTCTGTTAAAGAATTGAGGACCTTTTTGAGGATTTGAACCTTCCATAAGAAGTTCACGACCAATCTTTCAGTGGTAGCGGTGCCCTTGTATAAAGCCAGCTGTACAAAAACTCTTTAGTATTCCTTTACATTGGAACATGCCTTCCAGGCTTTGAAGTCACTTTTATTTCCACGTTATTTCTTCACCACGTGGATCTCATTATGGAGTTTATAGTGTCTAGAGATGCTTCCAGCTTTGCTATTTCTGTGGATCTGTTACAAGAAAGCAAAGATAAAGTTGAGCATCATGTAGGATATTAGAACCATAAAATTCCTTCCTGAGTCCAAATACGCTGTTTCTTACAAGGAACTTTAGGTGGTAGTAAAAGCACTGATCTATTGGCACCATCATCATTATGGATTTCCCAGACATTCCACATTTGTATTGACCATCAAGCTCTGCTGTACTACTGAGCTCTTCATGTCCTAACCATGACAAACTCTCTTGCATGAGACCCTTGACCAATTTTTGATCTCTTATGAGTTCATAAAAAATAAAGGTGAATGGTTTAGCTAATGGGTTGAGACATAACCCTGCGTTAGCTCCTGACCTCAAGGAGTTGGAGTTGCATAACAATTTCCTGTTGATTCCCCAGGGAAGATTGTATCTAAGCACTATTCTCATCTGCATGCGTTCCAGTGCTTGCTTCTCAGGATAATCTAGAGGAGTACAGTATGTTCATAAAGATCATCTTTTATCACTAATTATAAACTGAATATAGTTTAATTCTTGTCAAATGCACTTTGAATTAGGAGTATATAATGGAGAAATACCATGTAAAAGACAGTATGTTATGGTTCCAAGAATGCTTGTGGGCTCCCAAAGGACCGCTTTTCCTAGAGATATTCAAGACAAATCATGATGGATAACTATAGAGCACCCTGGAAAAGAAAAATTCTAGAGCTTATCCAGTGTATTTATATGTGAAAGATAACTTCTGCTTTGGTTGTAAGTTATACCATTGAGTGCCTTGTTTACAACAGAATAAAACCCTATTGTTAGCCTCTCATAGGTTTTTTTGTACCAGTCCAGAACGTAGAGGAACCTTGGACTTCCCTCTCAGTTTATTTTATTGTGGAACTACCCCTCTCTGCTGGGTATGATGCTATCATGATAGTGGTGCACTTATTTACCAAGTTCGCCATTTTATCTCATGTCACACCACAATAACGGTGGCTCAGATGTTCAAACTGTTTGTTTCCCACATTTCCTCCACCTATGGGGTGCTTCAAGAGATCATTAGTGACTGTGGACAAAAGTTTATGTCTTTATATCAGAAGGAGTTGTGCAAGGCTCTTCAAATTTTTCTTGTGACATTCTACTGCATTCCACCCACAATCTGATGGACAGATTATATGAGTAAACCAATGTTTAGAACAATTTGTGGTGCTACATGGCATCTGACCACTCAGACTGGGCCTCATATCTCCCTTTGGCACAGTTTAGTTATAATAAAGCCCTTCAATGCTCAATTGGCTGTTCTCAAATCTTCACCAAATATGGTTATAATCCTTCCTTTAACATGGAGCCCAGATGTGGGTCCAAAGTGGAAGCAGTGGTGGACTTTTTAAGCTCATTAAGGAAATACATAAGGAAATAAACACTGATTTGAACGTGGCTATAAAGATCTACAAGTAGAATGCAGATGGGAAGAGAGGGGTAGTCCCAGAGTATAAGGAAGGGGGATCTGGTGGCGTTGGACGCCAGGAATATTTATATCAAGCAGTCTTTCAAGAAGATGGGACTAAAGAAGATGTGACTCTACCATTTGGTAAGAATGGTGGGTCTTGCCTCATACTAGTTGGAGCTTTATTAAAATTCTGAATGTTATCAACTTTCTATGTGAGTAATTTGACCTGGTTTGAGGGGTCTCAGCCAGAGACAATAAAGTCATACCTTGTGTATGGAGAGGCAGAGTGGGAAATGGAGGGATTTTTGGCCTCTTGTCAGGTGAAATAGATGCTTGAGTATCAGGTATCTTGGAAGGGGTTTAATGCTGCAGAGTGCAGATGGGCTCCATCTTGTAATTGTGCTCTTTCTCAGGACTTGATTACTGCTTTCTACTAGCATTTTTCTAATGTCACAGGTCCTAAAGTACAACACCATAATTGTAGCTATGAAGCTACCCTCAGCTCACAAGTATTTTTCGTTAGCTGACGCCCCAGGGAGAGTTGCACCTCAAAAAACCAGAGGGTAATGTAATGTAAAATGACATAACTGTAGGAGCGGATTGCAAGGATAAGGAGGATATGAGCCAGGCGAAAGTAGTTATCTGGCCTCCCTCTCCGACCTTAGATAGACCATGGATAAACGCTGAGTCAAGGCCAAGTAGGCTCAGGTTAATCCCCAGAAATCGCGTGATGGAGTGCCAGGTGTTACATTGCCAGGGTTAAAGATTAACGACTATAGTGTAGTAAATGATAGTTCATTAAGTTTTATTTCTGAACACAGATTGAATTCGTTTACAAGATTTTTATTGCAAGTAATGTCAGTGTTTGGTAATATAAAATTCTCAAGTTGTGCATAATTGATCTTGAAACTACTATGAGTTTTAACCTCATTCTATTAACAAGAATTGTCTCCAAGTCCAGCGAATAGTCGAGGCCCAAATTGACAACTTTTAGATTAGTTTTGCCCCAACTAATCTCTCTGTTGGTCATCACCATTACAAAAGACTTTGTTTATATATATATATATTTATCTACCTTATATAATATTTTGCTGTACTTACGGTATATCACCTTGTGGCGTTATCCTGGGTTTATTTTATAATCTATGAAGGTGTATGCATCATATTGGGTGCGTTCACACCATTTTTTATTAGTTTTTTTTTGGATACTTTATATCAATCTCCTCAAAGTTAATGAGTTTTTCCAAATTATAAAGTAACCACAAATTATGAGCACCATGCTTTCCATCCAAACCAAGTATAAAAGTTGTGTAAAGAGCTAGAGACTGTCAACTAAGATATACTAGTATTAGTAATTCAAGTTAATCTAACAAAGTTGAACATTTTGCAAAAGCGTCAGAAAATTCTGACCTGGTTGCAAAACAAAGATAATAATATGCATAAAAAATTTGACAAATTAAAGAAAAAACATATCAATGTTACTATGTCTAATTAATGTTAATTTCTGTATCTGAAGCTGAAATTTGGAGAAAAAACCTGGTAAGGGAGAAAAACTCTCAGCTTTCTTAATATATATAAGATATAGAAAGTCAAAAATATACCTGCGCCCAATTGGAGACTAAGCTAGGCAATAACAAATTATATAACGAGAAAAGCAACATGAGAAGAATATATCCTCCCAAAAATATACCTGGTGCTTTTGCCGCCCTTTTGATAATGACCCCTAACAGCACCCCAAATTCAGCTAAAATTAATGGTTATGCTCCTCAGACTACAACTAAGCCAGTGCCCACTGAAGAATTTTTGGCTACCTTAAAATTTACTAACATTCCACTAGGATAATGCCCCAACATTCTTCAGAATGTTAAAAATGACTATGTTTAGACGCAGTAATTGTCAATAAGTGGTTACTATGATCGATTCCTGGACACTGACTGTCATGGAATTGATAAAAAAGTACTGAGCAGCCATTGTAAGCGAGTAATCACACAAAAAGCACCTATAATACTAAAGGTACAGCCATCTACACAAGTTTGCCTTACTGATGAGAGAAAAATGAAACTATAGGTCGCGCCTTCCAGGAACTGTAGATTATGGCTGATAATGGATATTAGGATTAATCATAAGTAAAAATGAAAGTTGCTTTTTATAATAAAAGTTGAAGACAAGAATAAACAAAAAGCAGAACCTGTTAAGGCCTACTGTTTTATAAATCATTTAAGGATATAATGAGGGGTATATTAGGGCTAAACAACCCCTAATACATTGCAATCCAAGGATTTACACACTTACAGACATCTGGTAATGTTGAGGGTCACTACATGAGTCCAGGTTTCTCCAACCCTTGTTTGGATCACTATCAAAGTTTTGTAAGAAGGATTTCACAACCTAATCATAGGTTGATAGCTGAATGGGATGTTTGTCAGGATGGTTGGGGAATGCCCAAGGATAGGGTTGTTAGGTTTAAATCCAAATAAATCAAACAATTTCATGAAGCTCAAACCTATTGGGGACAACTTTGACCAAATAACTCAAGAGTTAGAAATGGTTGGGATGATGGTTGAGCTCAAATTAGCTTTGCTCAACTTGTTAACAGATTGAAATAGGTTTTACCTTTTAGGAATGCTCAAACTTATCTACTGACCTTTGACACATTATAGGGGAGACAACTTGGAACATAGTGCTACCCCCTGGCATTTACAACCGCTTTTAACCCCCTTAATCTTCACAATAACTTCTTAATGATGGTAAGGACTGAAAGAGAGAAACCTTCAGTGAGTAAGCTGTGACCCACCTCTCATCCACCACATGGGATAAATAAAACTTGCTTGTGAGAAGAACATTCGCCTTCTTTTAGTCTTTCTTAGCTCTAAGGGGGAACTCATCCCTGTTCAGGTGTAGAGGTTGCTCCCCAGGACTCACACTGGGTGTTTGAATCTGATGTTACCCAAATTAGAGGGGGACAATTATCATACAGAAACGTGAAAAATGCAATTATGAAAGAATTTTGTAGCCTGAGTAGATGGCTAGCCAAAAATAAGAGTTTATGGAATATAATAAAATAAAGATGAAAACCTAGTATCAATTGTCAGCCAATTTTATCAGGCGGCACAAATTCTGTTGGAGAAAATATAATGAGTATATTGATTTTTAGATTGCTATGCAAACAACGTTTTAAATTTATATATATCATATCAAGCAATGGTTTTGGAATTAGCAAAAACACTTTACCTTCCAGATGACAGAATATCTGTAAGTATTGGTCACTTTTATTGAAGAGCTGAATCAAAGCTTCTAATCTCACCTAGTTCTAATTCAAAATCTTGAAAAATCACCAAGCAAAACAAGGTTGCATAATTTTTTGAACTGTGAGGAAAAAACATGAAAGACAGAAAGGGACTAATAGTCAACCTATGATTGAAGCAAATGAAGAGCTATAAACCATTATGCTTTTCAGTAACGGAGTAAGAAATTTAAGAATCAATTGAAACTTGTCCCAACCTCAAGAGAAGGAGACCAGTCAGAAATTTGGAAAAATCCCTGTGGTTTAGATGTACAACAAACTAGATCCACAGAAGGCACAGTTCCAATGGTAATATCTAAGAAGGGTTAGATATCTCTGACCTGTTCATGAATGAAAATAAACCATTTTCTTAATCAGATTCTATATCAGGTTACAATGTGATTATTAGGGCTAAAGCAAAGATGTTTGACATAAAAGCATATCTGAGGCTGCTAGACTATACGTTCACAAATTGTAAAATCCTAAAAATTATTGACCCCTGTAGTGAGCACCAATTGTTAAATTTCTGGGTTCTTTACCTATTGAGGTCCCAAGAGGTTAACTGCACAGGTTCAATATGTGCAAAATTTGCATTGTTTGATAGTAGTTGGTATTTGAAGGATAATAGTATGATGAATATTATCTGTAGTTGAATAGATAACCCTGAAATGGTCCAACGCTAGACCCAGTACCGTTGATGTCAACTATAGGGACTTCTTCCCTTATCTGCCTACTTGATCCACTCTCATATTCAGAAATTTATGGCCCTTTATTCTCATCATGCTGAGTCTGAGGATATTCCCTTCTAAGTTCAGCTTATCCTCTAAGAATTCTCAATCTTTACTCTTTATATGACAAAAGAGTCCTCATTTATTGTATACAACAACATTAATTTACTTTAAGATGAATAGAACATAAAACAAAATTTGATCTTGTTATTCTTCTATTTATTCGAGGAAGGTCGACCAGGGGACAAGAAATTATGATATAGTGAGAAAACTAATGAAATTTGACAATTAAAGACACTTCAGAAGGTTCAAAGACCCTCTTGTTGTCTCCAGGATCACCAAGATTAGGACGGTAGGGAGGGGGGTTATGCTGGCGAATTCTTGGATGCAGCATGTGTGAAGGAAAGGATCAACTTTTAGGAACCATATTGGGAACCATGTGTTGATTGTCCTTCTGTTATGGGGGTCATATGTCCAAACAGCCAAGCTTGGAAATGTTCCAATATATGTCTGTGGAAGCGATGAATGGCTTCTTGGATTGTTGGCGCTGCTCCTGTGAACGATTCCAGTACCATTGTATGTATCGTCCATAGTGCTATTTCTACTATTAGCGCCCTGAGAGATGGATGGATAGGAAAGTCCATGTTTATAGCGAACATGTTCCTTGCTAGGCTGAATGGATGTCCGTTTTCTTGGTGGAAAAGGCGCATGGCCTCTTTCCATACAGCTACTGATGTTGGGCATTGTTCTAAATGGTGGGCTAGGCTTCCATACTGACCACATATTGCACATGAGGTATGAGTGGCATTTGACCGTTCAGCTGTTTGGTATACTCTCCTCATACACCTCCATACATGTGCTCTTATCCTGGGTTGGAGTAGAGGGTGATGTGTGTATCTCCATACTTTTCTTTGGGTCTCCAGGT
Source organism: Massospora cicadina (assembly GCA_022478985.1). Taxonomy (NCBI): domain Eukaryota; kingdom Fungi; phylum Entomophthoromycota; class Entomophthoromycetes; order Entomophthorales; family Entomophthoraceae; genus Massospora; species Massospora cicadina. The sequence goes on from JAKSZP010001565.1 coordinate 119,204, forward strand.
TGTAGGGTATGTCCATATGGTCCAGGTAATCTATCCTGGCTATGGTATTTGGGCTTTTTCTTATTATATTATCTGTGACTATTTGATCGTTGATCTCCTGTCTGTGAGTTAGCCTTGGGCGTCCTCAGTGACTGGTTTGATCAATTATATGAATCCGCCATGTCGCTCTTCTCATGGCTAGGAGTATTTGTTTGAATTGTGCAGGAGTGCCATGTGGTCCTGCAGCTGTGGGATAGGATGCCAGATACTTGATTAATGTTTTTGGGTGATCTGGGTTTCTTAATTGGAGTGCTCATGTGATGTTATATCTTGCTGTTCTGTCCCAGTGTGTATCTGGAAGATCTGGGCTAGTCACCTGAGCTATCCAGGATCCCAGTATATGGTTTGCTTGCTCTACTTAATTAGTAAGCCCCATACCTCCATTTCTTCTAGATCCAAATAGGGTTTCAAGGCGTACAGGGGGGTTGTGGTTGGACCATAGCCATCCTTGTAATAGGGCGTGGACTGTGTTGAAGATGATGGTGTGAAAGCGATTGCATGGGCCATGAACCATAGGATTGATAGAATCATTGATATGGCTACCGTGACCCTTCCTGTTAGACCTGTTTGGTGTCCATGTAAGGAGGGGATGTGTTTTGTTATTTTGTCTGATAATTGGTTTTCCGTCATGGAGTTAGCGTATCCTCCTGCTTCCAACCATACTCCCAAGTGACGAACAGGGCCATCAGTTGGCTTGGAGATGAATGAGATTTTTAGTGAGTTCATTGCTAATTTTCGCCTCCTATGTCTGGTCAGGAGTCTTGATGTTGTACTAGCTTATTGGCCCTGTGTAGATGGCATCCACTGGGTCTGATATTTTCCCAGGAGTATAATTTCCGTTTTCTCAGTGTTAAGTGATGCATTACTTATGGCTGAATAGTCTTGAATTATCTTCTCAATTCTGCAAGCGTCTTGATTGTTGGATATGCCCACCACGCAATCATCAGCGAAGGCCATCATTTTGACTGGTGGTTGGCCATTGACGTTGATTCCTTTGAGTAGTGTGTTTGTATTTCAGATTAGAGGGTCCAAGCTAAAGTTGTATAGTAGAGGGCTTAAGGGGTCTTTTTGTTTTAATCCTCTCTGTGGGATAACTGGGTTAGTTAAGAAGCCTGCTCCCCGCACAGCCATGGTTGCAGAAAATGTAAACAACATTACCCAGTTTATGAATCTATTTGAAAGCTTTAATTTTTGAAGGCAGGCTCTAAGATAGGTCCAGTTCACCCTGTCATATGCCTTTTGTTGGTCTAAAAAGACAAGTGCATCAGAGGTTTTGGACTGGCAGACATTTGCAACTGTGTGGATGTTATTACATATGGATCTTCTTGGGACAAATTCATATTGTGATGGGGATATTGCATCAGTAACAACTTCTCCTAGTCATTTAGCCATAATTTTTGTGAAAATTTTAGTATCTGTATTGGTTAGCGAAATTGGGCACCAGTTGGATAGGTCTAATATGTCTCCTTTCTTAAATAATGTGACTGTGTATGCTTCTTTGCCTTCAGGTAGGAGGCATGTTTCCATAATACACTTGTTCATTGAAGCTAGAAGAATGTTAGAGATGTTAGCAAAATATTTTTTATAAAATTCATAAAGGAATCCCATCAGGTCCAGGGCATTTCCCTCTTGGTGCACCGCGTACTACTTCCCATAATTCCTTGCACAATATTAGGTTAATTAAATTGTTATTTTGAACCGTGGTGTCAATATGTGCACTTATAAGGAATTTTTCAATTTTTCTGTTTTGACCAGCTCAGATTTATACAATTTTGTGTAAAACCTGTGTACTTCAGTTGCGACTTCTTTGGGTGTTTCTGCTATGGATTTGTCCAGTCATCGGACCTGTGTACAAGCTATCATATTTTTCCTGGTATGGAATCATCATAAAAAGTAGCTCAAGCAAGTTTCTCCAGTCTCTTATATTTTTGCCTTTACATTGGACTCCAACTTGGTGTTGGTGTTTATGGATCAAGTTGTTTAGCCGAGCAGAAACCTCTGCCCATTTATGACCCCATCTGTGGCTGTATCCCATTCTTGGTACATTGTTTTCTAGATGGTCAATTTCAGCTAAAGTGTGTTTGATAATGGCTGAAACTGCCCTGTGTCTTCTAGACGATGTATGTTTAATTTGTTGGGTTGTTGATTTTTGGAAGTTTTCTCATGTGGTTAGTGGGTCCAAGAAAAAGGGTATTTGAAAATCCTGGGTTGAGGATATTTCCTCCATCCAGGATTGAAATTCCAATTTGGCTAAACTTTCTGGGCATATTCTGCACCATCTGGGTGCTTGGGTACTTGGTTCCGCCAGTTTGTAGGACACTGAAATAAGCCGATGGTCAGAAAATTCGATTTTTTCAGTTTTAAATTTTTTTATTTGGTGACAAAAATTATTGGTGTGAGTACTAGGTCTATCCTCGACATAGAGACAAGTGTACCATTGTGTACATGTGGGCGTGTCATGTTTTGCAGCAGGGGTTGCCTTTTTGGCAGTGGATCATATAATCCCAGAGTGGCCTTTAGTACTCAAAGTTCCACTAGCCCTTGTGGTATCGCCATTGTGTATGGCCATCGTTCCATTTCTGGGTTAATCCAGCAGTTCATATCTCCCATGACAAAAGTGTTTGCTGGTAGATTTAGTTGTGTTAGGGCTGTGAAAAATTCTCTTTGGTCCTGTGCACCATTTGGGGCGTACACACTGGTGATTGTGTGCACTTTGGTGTGCCATGAGAATGTTATGGTGAGTACGCGGCCATCCAGAAATGAATTTTTATTAATAGATTAAAAGTTATGGTTCGCGCATACTATCACCCCACAGTGGAGCGACCAAAACAATATTGTTGGGAGGAGCATTTTTTCCCATTCCTCCTCCTCTCCCTGTGGACAGTAGGCTTCCTGCACTGCCAGGATATCCACAGGTGGGTTTTGTAGGAGACTCAACTTCTTGGCCCAGGACGTTAAGGCCTTGAGTACTGCTATGTTCAGCATCCCTATCTCTACTGAGAGGCCTGATGCGCCTCTATCTTGTTAATCTTATTTTGAGATTAATTTCCTTTATTAATGTGTATTGTTAGGGAATTTACAAAGGGAATTTGGCGCCCACCCTCGATTAGCACCTCATCCATGAAACAGCAGAAGTTGCCATTGAACTTCCATTTAAAATCTCACCAGCAATGATATTTTCCATCTTGTTAGGATTCCTCATTCAGAAATCCTTGAGGCCTAAAACGGAAAACACCAGAAAACGTGTCCCTAACGTTTCCATCTCAACCATAGCAAACTAACCATATTTGGATGATTACCTGCTTAGGTAATGGGACTCATTACTCAGTATAGCAGATCGTGAAACAACTGATCAATTTTATAGTTGTAAGCGGCATCACTCGCCTCACAACTGCTCATTATATTCCCAATAGTTAGTGAGAATCCCAACTAATCCCAATTGGAAAACTTGTTAGTTATTTATAAATCAATTATCAGCTGCCACCATTTCATCAGCAACACTGCCTGATGAGATCTTAAGCATTCACCCAGATTAATTTCTCAATGGATCTGAAACTGGCAATTTACCTCAAAATCTCCCATTCATTATTAACCCTAAATTGGGGTCAACCTGTGTAACTCACTTGCCATATGGAATAATCCCAGCGATCCACAGGCAATCTAGGAGGCTGGGAAGACTAACAAAGATCCTAATACAGATTATTAGAAAAATTAAAAAACACTGAAATGAGAGGAAATTGTTGAAAACAAAACTAGATGATATTAAAGTTTCTATTCCAATAACTACCATTAAGGAATCATTTTTTGACATATCCACGCAGCTTATGCATATCTTAGGTTTGGCAACCAATGCCTATATACACTCAGTAATTGATATTTCACAATACTTGGGGTCACATATGCAGACATATTGGTTATCCAAGTGAAAGTTTGGGCCACTATTTATAATGTCACATAATTATTATTGTTTCAATCAAATTGTTAAAATACATGTAAACCTCACCCAGATCTGGAACGTTAGAAGAAATATGAGACAGCTGGACCAAATTCAACACTATCCTGGTCAATTATAGCGCCTTACCTCTTTGGTTTGCATTGTTGGTTGCCTTAGCACCAGATATTGCCTTACCCAACCAGAAATTTGATTTCTTTATCAGAACCAATCTTTAAGGATATAAGGAGTCAAATTTGATTTTTAAGAGAACACTTTGATGTTTTGGGGCAAATCTTGTCGTTGACCTTTAACCAAAAAGGGGATATACCAAGAATTTGACGGAATAATTTCCTAAATCTGATTCACAATAATGGCAAAATTTCTATTTAGTACAGTTAGTTGGAAAACCCAAATTTCTCATAAAAACTAAGAAAAATGTGGGATTCCAATTTAGCTTAATGCATCAATAACTATTTGCCATGGAGCGCAAAGAGTCAGTAACTCAGGATCAAAACTAGAGAGATCTGAGGAATTATATGTGTAAGTAGAAAATCCAAGAAAAATAAATAGTAATAAACTAAAGGTAGTACCAGGGTATTCAATCCCAATCATTTAGAATTATGATCTTGGTTGCCAATCTCAGTGAAAAGCAATCATTATAGAAAAAAATAAATCATATCATTTTGCACATGTGATCCCAATAAAGGAAATTGGATCTTTGTATGCTTTTTATAACCTAACCAAATGAAATTTTCAGAACATATGCCAAAAAAGTACATACACTAATTGAGCGGGAAAATTTGACTAGTTTAAAAAAACTAAAAAAGATTTCAAGTTAAAAAGAAGTAACTCATTTCTTCTTCCCAAAACAATTATGATCTAGGTTATGAAATGAAAATATTGCATATAGTTGATAAAGGGGAGTAAAAAATTTGAATGAGGAAAATTTTCCAGTCCAGGGCATCAGAGGCATTAGTAGTTGAGGAAAAGTAACAAGTTACTTTAGCATAACTGCTAGTGCCCTTCCTAAGTTCTTGAGTTAGTCTAATCTTGATAGCAAAGAGAAGGATGGCTAAAATAAGCTGTGATATACTACTGCCGCATCAACAAAATTATAAAAAAGGACTCCTAGCCTCTACCAAGGATCAACAATGCCTTGGATTGCCTTGTTGAAGCTAGTTTCTCCTTTGCAATGTGCCTCATTTTGGATATTGGTAAATCAAATTTTTTAATTGAAGACCAAGAGAATTTCTATTATCATAGCACAAATAATTTATAAACTTACTAGAATGCTGCAAGGGCTCTGAAATGCATTTGCTACTTTTTCAGAGGGCGATAGACATTATATTAGCAGATAAAAAGCTGTCATATGTTTTTTGTATACTTTGACAATATATAGTTTTAGCAAAACTTTCATTGACCACTTGTGTCATCTGAAAAAAGTGTTTAAACAGCTGGCTTCCAATAATATAAAATTAAGCTGAGAAAGTATCATTTCTTCAAGAACAAGTTAGAAAACTAAGGATTTTCATTTATTCTGAAAGACTACGATTCCAGGCTCATAAATAAGTGGTCAATCAGATGTCAATACCAAAAAAGCGTTCATGATCTAAAAGTTTCTCTGAGGATGGTCATCTATTATCACCATTTTATTAAGGACTTTGCAAGTATAGCAGTAATTTTATTACTATCTTTTAAAGGATTCAAAAAAAGGGTTCAAATAAATCGAAGAAACTAATCTACATTAGATGAGCTCTGGAGATTTTAACAGCAAATTTTATCTTGAAATGTCCTGACCTCAGTTGTCCATTAGTTATTCAATCAAACGCTTCCCAGATAGCTTTTGGTGCCATATCAAGTCAATTGGGTGATGTTGAAGGCAAACACTCAATAGATTATGTAAGGATAACTTTGTCTTTGACTGAAAGTAATTACACCTCAAGGAATGGGAACATCTTTCTGTTATCTGTGCCTACAAGAAATCTTAAGTCTAAATCCTCAGAAAACATTTCAAGATCATCACTGATCATGCGTCCTTGCGCTGGCTCCATACCCTTAAAAGAACTGGAAGGTAGATTGGCCAGATGGGCTTTAAAGTTACAAGCCTAAGAATTCATAATTTAGTATAGAGTGTGATTCACTCATCAGAATGTGGATGGGCTGTCAATTTTCTTTAGCATATTATATATTAACAAGCAGATGAACTTTTCAGAATGTAAACAATGGGAGTTTAGGGGATGAGACCCAAGAAGTCAAATAATTTAAATAAAAAACATGAAAATTTATTTAACTGAAAATTTGTCTAATTAACAGAGTAATAGATTATATTGGATATAAATGTTTGAAAAAGTTTGACAGACTGAATTAAGATAATCCAAGCTGCCCACAAAGTTGTTGGTATGACGGCCAAAGAGAACCCCTGGAACTTATATGATAATAATACTACTGGGAGTCACTGAATTATAATGTAGCCAAATTTATAATCTGTTGTGCCAAATGTCAGCCTCACAACCCCAAAAAGGTACAACGGGTTATCATCCTGTGCCCCCAGGATTTTTATGGCATACAGTGTCAACTGATGTCATGAGTCCACTTAGTGTCAGTAATGGGGGAGCTAAATACATTATTGCCACAATTGAACAATTAACCCTATGGGTTGAAAAAGAGCTTAAGTCAAGTGGATACTGTGAGTCTGCTAAGATTATCTTTGAACAAGTAGTATATTGGCAAAAATGCCTTTAAGTATATTCTTATCAATAAGGAACAAACTTCAATTCCTATGCCATACCCAAAGTGAACAACTAATGGAAATTAAGGATTAGTATCAACTCATAATGTTCAGTGACAGCTGGATTGGTCAAAAGGGTGAATGCTACCTTAGCCGCAATGATATGTTAACTTATGGCGGGAAAGATGACAGTTTGGGCATTTTATCTAAGCTAAGATACTTTCACTGTTATGTCAGCTATCATTTAGACACATGGAAAAGGCTCTTTGTGCTATTCTATTTTAGGAAAGTATCATTGCCAACAATTTCATAAACAGCATTGGAGTTGACACTGTGATGAACCTCGCCTTATGCTTAAATGAATAACAAATATTATAATTGCTTTAGAAAATCAAAAATTCTATGAATCTCTTAAAAAAGGATTCAGGCTAAGGAATAAAATGATGCAAATTGACCAACCATCACAGAATTCAAATTTGGAGAAAATTAATTATTTTTATATCCATAGATTTGATTGCAAAATAAGCTGGATGCCTTTTGGCCAGGGCTTAAAGGTAATTTTTTAAAAGTCAGTGACAAATATGTATACTATCGAAAACATCTTCATTGGTCATATAGTTGTTAGAGTCCAAGTAAATTTAAAAGCCTTGGATCCAAGAAAAAAAGAAAATAAAGTAATAAAATAAAAGAAAAAAAGGACAAACTTAATATATTTTTTATGCTTACTCTCCTGGAATTTTCTGAATTCTATGAAGACTCTTGTGGAGGGATGAATTAAGATTTAGCTTAAAGACTGATTTAAGCTTAGATGCTTGCCAAGGCTATAAAAAACTGCTGCCAGAATCCTGTGTAGTTGATGAGAGAAATGAAAGTGCAACTATAAAATTGATACTAGAGATTAAAGCCTTGTGGGATCCACCGATGGATGCCACAAATATTTTGTTTAAAGTCAGAAATTTACTTTTTAATAAAAGTAATAGATAATGCTTTGTTAAAGTTTTTTAAGTTTTTTATTGTTTAAGCGGGGCAAAACCAAAAGAAGGTCCTTTTCTCAATACTAGTATTTCCTATTTAAACTAGTTAAAATTTTGAGACCATGGGTATTCGAGGCAAAAGTATATAAAGCTGAGTCATCTAAATTAGGAAATATAGGCTTTCAGCCTATCAGATCAAAGATAAATATTTTGAGGCAAAACCAACCCATGTGGTAAAGATTTGATGTATTGTATCCAATCACCAGCGAGTAAAATCTTCTCACCTTGGTGGTGGTCTGACTCATGTGGTAATGATTGGTTAATTTGCACCCTATCATCATCAAGTAAGCTCTTCTCACCTCTGTGGTGGTCAGACTTGTGTGGTAATGATTAGTTATTTGCACCCTATCATTGTTAAATGTTTTCTCACCTCAGAGGTGATCAGACCCATGTGGTAACAAACACCCCAAATTCAGCTGAGAAGTCAGAGTAATCCTATTATTAGTTATTTACCTTTTTAAGCCGTTTTTTGTTATAAACCATATTTTTCTGATAGTTTGGATTCCACCGAGA